>CAVNVL010000052.1:0-274856 GCA_963691935.1 Nephrotoma guestfalica | reverse complement strand
ATTCCGTACATGTACGCCATTGCCATATAAAGACTTGGGTTAAAATTTTTCAAATGTGAGGTAGAAATAAATCTCCATCGAGGCGAAATGGAACCAACAACAAAGAAATCATAGAATTTTGCTGGTTTCTAACAGAAACAATAATTTTCGGCATTGTTTACATTCTCTACATTGTTGACGTCGCTGTTTTAATTGTCTACATACATTCTCTACACATGTAGAATGTTACATCGTCTTTACAAAAAAAATTCACACGAGTATTAAATAATTGAACAACGATTACGTATCCAACTTCCTATTGCCACGATAAAGGTTAAACAGCAGATAGAACACCATGAACGTATACGTCTCTGTCATATTTGAAAATTTCAAAAATGATGCAAAGGAAATATTCTAGAGTTATTCAAGGTGCCGCCTTCCTTTATCTAATATGTATACAGATAAGTTACAAGTACGAGTACATAGCTTCCATTTTTTCTTGAAAGTAGTAAATACAAACTAACGACTCTAATAGACATATAAATTTTTATTTTTAGTCTCCTACTCGAATGTAGTTTGTGAAGCTAAAATTTTTTGCAGATAGGAGTATTTTATTCATGATTTTTAAATAAAATTATATTTTATTAGCGAAACGTTTTATAGTTTTTCGAGGTGCAAAACGTAAACATATAGTTCACAAAAAAAACTGTAAGCAATATGTGAGGATGCGGGTTATGGGCAAAAGTCATGAACATTTCTGTCATTTTTTTTGGTCGTCTGCCGTACGTTCGTTCCGTATCTACATTATACTCGTACATATATACATACATATATGTGGATATACAGACATAAAACTGAAAATTCCCTTCTAACAAATTATGTTCTTGACAATGGACACATTATCAGATACAAAAGATCATCATGAATATATCATAAAACATGTCTGTTGTCACCTAATGTTATTAGAGGTTTTATGTATGTTGTTATTTGGTTGTTGAACATGCCGTAAATTATTCAGTACGTTTGGCTTTTTGTCATTTTTATGCGGACATATGTAGTCATCATTTACTAAAGTAGTTTAAGTTTTTGATATACTGGATGGGCATATTTAATAGTTATTAAAACGTTTTTTAATTAAATTTTATCTAAATGAATTCAAATGCCTTGTATTGGGATGGTTATAACGACGCCAGCGGCGGCTGACGACGTTACCTGTGTAGCGCTTTCTTAAGTGGTCCGGATTTCCCCATTCCTCCTTGTTCTTTTTTTGGGTTAAAGAAAGTTACGTGAAGCAATGGTGATCCGTTGCACTTCCCGCGGTATATTCACGATCGGTGCATACTTCTGAAACCCCCACGACCCTCGCGAGCTATAGTCGGCTACCAATTACCACTCAGAAGTCCCTGTATCGATATTCTGTTAACGGTCATATTTTTTTCTTCTCTGTTTGATATTATTTTTCCCTAGTTTTCCCCTAGTATATCTAGTTCTGATAATTCTGGTAAGAAATTCTATCCCAGATTTCCATCGTTGCATGCCTCTTGTTTTGGTTACTCTTCATTTGAAGTTTCGATCCGATTGTTAGTTTGTAAACCGTTTCCGGTTAAGTGCTAGACGTAGAGTACGAGGTACGCGGAAGCGAGAAATCGGGCAGCTGGTCTACATAAAATGCACGCGAAAGCTAGCAAAAGACCCGAGTTCGATGTTGATACCCGTCGAACAAAATTACTTCGATTGCAGTCGGATATAACCACGTTAAAAAATTTGTCAACCGCACCGTGGAATACTAAAGCTAAATAAATTGTTGCGCGGTTGTTCCACGTACGCAGTCGGTTAGAGCGGGCATCCCAATCTCCCACTTATGGTGAACAAACCGATAAAGTGCTACAATCTACCGACAACTACAAAAAGTCATGACCCAAAGAATCCTGTCCCGACCGGATCGAAACACAATGCTTCGAATACAGCTGAAACTAAATCAGAAATTCCTAGTTCAGTCCCGGAACCAAGCGGAGTGAAACAGAAACATTTCAATTCGAATACGGTTTCGGAGGAATTCAAACCGTCTGATCAAAACCCAATAATGATTTCAATAATGACCCAACTAAACCAGTTGTCAACTCAGTTAGCCGCAATTAATACGAGAAAAACTGAATTGCAGGCTAAATTAAACTGTTCGGCCTTTTCTGGTCCAGAACATGCAAGATTCACTACCGCTGCGGTGCAGCCATTTCTCTACCGATCCACCAGCCGATGTCGAACATTGGAAACG
The DNA here is from genome assembly GCA_963691935.1 of Nephrotoma guestfalica. Classification (NCBI taxonomy): domain Eukaryota; kingdom Metazoa; phylum Arthropoda; class Insecta; order Diptera; family Tipulidae; genus Nephrotoma; species Nephrotoma guestfalica. The sequence goes on along the minus strand of CAVNVL010000052.1, from coordinate 272,605 downwards.
GAACCACCCCTCAAGTAAGTTTGGAAGTTCTTTCGATCACCCCTAGCATTTTAATTCCCCCTGTTACAATGACGTCCGCTACTTTGACCATCTCGGGAGCTCAACACCGTAGTGCCAGCGATGGTGCTAAGTTAGGCAATACAACGTATACCTCTACTAGCAATTCCCTAAAGCCTATAGCTCTTCAGATGAACCCCTCAACCAGTTACAATACTTATGATCATCGCCGACCTCTCTCTAGAAGCGGCATATCCTACAGTGGGGTGTCATCAGGAATTACAGTTTACATGTTCCTATTTTAGTTAGATACGGTGGCTTCTTATATGAGGAACCACCGGAAACGTTATTGGCCGAGTTACACAGAATCTTGAAAGACGCGGCACTTCAATGGTCATACACTGGACGTACAGAAAACATAAACCACTCGCCATCTGGTGGGTTGAAAATGATTGATGCACTAACTACGAGACCCGACGAATGGTAGAACCTCGTAAACAAGGGCGTACTGAAAGTTTCGTTGATTATTATTACTAAGTATGGAACTTGATTTTGCAGTGTCGCACACCATATGGTGGCGAAGAGTTTATATAAATCCTAATGTGCAACATGAAACCGGCTCTTCAATACCAGCTGACAGACAGACAGTTCTCCACAATTTAAATGCTGCACGGCTTGGGAGGAAACCTGAAAATGGATTCGTTCTCCAGCCGGCCCCTCTATAGTTCAAAGACGCACAACCAATTCGTTGACGACAGGAATGCCTGATGAAAATGAACTAAATCAACCTGAGCACAACAAGATTGTAGCCTATTATAATTTACCAAAGACCACCCCGGCTACCTTCTCAAGTTCCCCTTACTCAAGTATCATTTCCTAACCGCCATCGTCTTTAACCGCCATTTGTTATAATTGTTTCGATATCGGCCACATCTTTAAAAATTATCAAGTTCCTTCCACGGGCTTGTTTTGTTACCGTTGTGATCAAAAGGGGATAATAACTTCCCGATGTTCGGAAAACCAAGCAAGTGGACACCTGGAGATCTGGGAACTAGAGGCCACAAACAAACACAGCACCCAGAGTGAGTTAAGAGGATGTCGCTTGCAACATCGCTGTGCAGTTAACCCAAAGACAAACGTCGGATGTGGGGAAAAGATCTTGGTAAATTTCGAAGAGTCTAAGTCTTTAAGTTTTCGTCCACATTCTGATTACTCCAATCTAAATATACTACCTTCCTTTATCTCTACATAAGGGTCATTTTCCGATAGGTGCCTGGTCTCTGATAGCAAAGCCCCTGGCCCCAATATTAACGCAAATTGTAAACCCCGAGCGACAAATAATGTAGAATTCTTGGTCCGAAAGACTAGCCGTTCCAGAGTTTGGCGATCAACAAGGTATTGGGACAGTCGTAAAGCGATGAAGTCTTCAATTCTTTCTTCCTTAATTAGCTCCGACCCAGGTGATAATAGACCGTACGCCAAGTGTGCTAGGAAGGGGATCCGAACAACTATTAGACAATCCGACTATCAAGTTTTACTGATTTCCATCCCTCGTCCACACAGCTAGCGGACATTCACAGAGAGTATTCGGATACATTAACGCTGTGATAAAATTCAATGGCATCTCTTGTAATCTCAAGTTGTATATAGTTCCTTCATTGGAACAGCCGTTATACCTCGGAATTGATTTTTGGAATCGGTTTGGTGTCGTTCCCAAAATATCAGCTCTAGATGTCTTAAGCGAACCCCTAGAACCGTCTACAGGACCTAAATTTCATGAGTTTTCCAATCAGTAGCAAATGAATCTGGAGATTGTCAAAAAAATTTTCCCGTCCAGTACTAAAGCAGGGCTAGGACCTGCTGACTATACCTCTTTCTTAACACACCGTATCGACGTGGGATCGGCCAAACCAGTGGAGTCATCGAAGAGTCCCGGAGTTCGTGGTGCTCGCCGATCACTTTGGTGCCTAAGGCGACTGTCAAGGATCTCTGGGTTGTTGGGTCGTTTGGATCAAACGAGATTTACTTCGTCATTTGATTTAAAAGAAGCCTTCTGGCTGATACCTCTGGATCCACAATCCAGGGATAAGATGGCGTTCACGGTACCTGGACGGCCCTTGTACCTGTTCAAAGTAATGGCCTTTGGACTATGCAACGCTCGTTTCGTTTACCTTGATACTTGCTGGTTACCTCCGCTACCTTTGACGAGCACCTCGAGTTCTTGAAAGAAGTCGTTCGTTTGTTAAAACTCGCTGGTTTGACCATCGTCACATGTAGAAAAGTCTATTCTTGTTAAAAGAAGTAAATTACTTGGGTTATGTTGTAGGCGATGGATGCCTCCGCACCAACCCAGATAAGTGTAAAGCGATTCTTGAGTTGTCCGTTCCAAAATCACCGAATCAAATCAGACGCTTTCTGGGAATGTGCGGATGGTATCGCCGCTTCATACCCAACTTCGCTTCTTTAGCCTCCCCTCCTTGCGGATCTCTCAGGAAAAACTGCAAAAGCACGCTGGTCCACTACAGTGGAAACTTCATTCAATACTCTGAATCTCGCGTTGTCCTCTGCTCCCGTGTTTACCAATCCCGATTACAGTAAGCCCTTCTTTATACAGTGCGATGCTAGTAACGCTGGTGTAGGCAGTGTTCTGTTCTAAATGAATTCCGAGGGTGGGGAGTTTATTTTCCACAAGCTCAATGCGGCCCAACCCGTCCAACGTTTGACCAAACCGAGCATGGGGTTCGCTCTAGCGATGCACCGCTCAATGTGCTTAGTAAAGCTCATGTTTTCAACGAAAGTAACCCCTAGGTCTTTACTTTCAGCTACTACCTGAAGGAGTACACCATTTATCTTGCCTTCTGTACCAGGGTTGGCTTTTCGGTGAAATGCACGAAAGAGATTACACTTTCCAATATTGAGACTCAGATAATTAAACTCGCGCCATAACGCTAGGTTGTCAATATCTTCCTGTAGTTTATTGGCATCGTCGACTGACTCGATGGCTTTGTAGATTTTGAGGTCGTTTGCGAACATCAGGATAGTGGAGTGCTTTATTACTTCAGCAATACCATTAATGAAGATTGTGATAATCCATGGGTCAATGTGAGAGCCTTGTGGTACACCAAAGGTTGTTTCTATTCTATTCGACGTTTTACCTCATAGTTCAATATATTGGATTCGATTACTCAAATAAAATTTGAATCAGGCTACAAACTGGCTGGAAAATCCGAAATTGAAAATCTGTTCCAAAGTTTTACAATCCCTGATGGATATTGATCTGTTAGACATAAAACCATGTTGAAATTGTGATAAATTGCATATGACTAGTTCAAATAGTTTAGGTATAGCAGATATAGATGTAATACTTCTGTAGCGAGAAACGTCATTTCTAGATCCAGTTTTGAAAATAGGCGTAATTTTAGTTATTTCCCACTTTTGTGGAAAAGTTGACAATTTTATGGAAATTGCCAAAATCTTAGAATTCTTTTTAAAAATGAAGCCTGGATGAATTTGTCCAATCAGGTGGAATAAGCAATCAGAAGTGCTACCTTCATTGGTTTCTAGAACACTTTTTGCCAGAAAGTTGTTCATTCAACGGTCGTTGTTGTTCAATGGAATTGGGCCAATTCTGGATTAGCAAAAATTTAGCCACTATGTTTTTCGGATGGCAATGAACATACTTTATAGAAATATGCAATCAGAAGTGCTACCTTCATTGGTTTCTAGAACACTTTTTGTCAGAAAATTGTTGATTCAACGGTCGTTGTTGTTCAATGGAATTGGGCCAATTCTGGATAAGCACAAATTTGGCCATTATATTTTTCGGATGGCAATGAACATACTTGATAGGAATATGCAATCAGAAGTGCCACCTTCATTGGTTTCTAGAACACTTTTTGTCAGAAAATTGTTCATTCAACGGTCGTTGTTGTTCAATGGAATTGGGCCAATTCTGGATTAGCACAAATTCAGCCACTATATTTTTCGGATGGCAATGAACATACTTTATAGAAATATGCAATCAGAAGTGCCACCTTCATTGGTTTCTAGAACACTTTTTGTCAGAAAATTGTTCATTCAACGATCGTTGTTGTTCAATGGAATTGGGCCAATTCTGGATTAGCCCAAATTCAGCCACTATATTTTTCGGATGGCAATGAACATACCTGATCGGAATATTTAATCAGAAGTCCACCTTCATTGGTTTCTAGAACACTTTTTGTCAGAAAATTGTTGATTCAACGGTCGTTGTTGTTCAATGAAATTGGGCCAATTCTGGATTAGCACAAATTCAGCCACTATATTTTTGGGATGACAATGAACATACTTGATAGGAATAGGCTATCTGAATTGCTTGTGACTTGGATTTTAGAACATTTTATTTCTATTGGGTAATTTGTTGTTCAACACAAAAATTATTGAACGATATACCTCTGTATTTTGTATATTATTATAGTATCTTTCAGGGGCTAGTTTGGTTTTCCTCGATTTATGAATGAAAATTTATGATAATCATATTTCTATGATAAGCATAAATTTCATCACTTTAGCCGTCTTTAGAAAGTTTTAAAATTTGGCTTAAATTATTTCTGTTTCTAGAAATCGGGTTTTATTTATTCCGTCTTTCAGGCGAAATTTGAAATTTTCTTTTCCCGTTTTTTTGGCTCCTGGACTAGCATTAATTTTTTCCCGTGAGCACTAATTAGCACAAATTGGGCTTAATCGGTATGCAAAGTTTCATTTTGAAATTCGAAAGTTTCTCTGCTGCAGTTACCCGCACCTTTCGGCACCATGCGTTGGGCAAACAGATCGTCAATATTCGCGATCTTTGTCTCTAGTTTGCGAAACTGTTCATCCGGCACTGAATTATGTATGCGGCTAACGAAAATCCACTTTCTGGGTTGCGCCACTCGAATCGAGTACTCATTTAAAATTTTAACAAAGGTGTTTATTGTTTTTCGATTTTTTAGAAATTGTCCTAGAACAGCTAAAGTTGTATCAGATGTGGACGAAGAATGAAGTTCTCCGCCATGAAATGGTTCCATTAACAAAGAAATCATAGAATGTTATCTACTGTTAACAGAAATAGTCTTTTTTGACATTTACGACATATTTTTACATTCCCTACGAAGTCGACGGAGGTTGTTTAATTGTCTACATATACATTGTCTACCACAACACTGGTATTTTCACGCCACCATAATTTGGCCACAGCTGATCTGCACGTATCGGAATTAGTTTCAAAGCATTTTACGATTTTAGTTTATGCAACTAAAGCACAATTCAATCTAAATGCATTACAAATTATGCTTCAATATTAAAATTAGAAACCATGAGAGTGGTGGGAACAAGACTTATCTCCATATAAACATATTCAACATTATTTCAGTAGTATATCATGTACAGTTGTACTAAAAATAGTAGTTGCGAACTTCATGCTAGTTTCTAAAATGACGTGATGGCTGGTTATATACATATGCTGTATGATGATGGAAAACTAAAAAAGTTTTGTTTTTTGGTTTCAAACGAAAACTATTAGTTTTTCCTTTACATATTAGAAATGAGCTCTTTGCATGTGAGAAATTTAATTTTATTTATTTTGCTACACCACCAAAACGAAAACTATAAATTCATAATAAAAGAAAACTACCATAAACTACATGTACTCGTATTATAGTAGAGCACAGCGCAAAAAAAAAAAAAAAATTGTATAATCAAAAATGCTGAAATTGGTTAGTCCTGTTTACTTTTTACGTTCAATGTAATTTTCTGTGCTTTCTGCGCTTAACCACTTCAGTGCCGAATAATTCAATCTGTGTGTAATACGGGGGCATTATCGATTGGCGTAAAGTTGATTCCAATTAGCATTTCATTTATGTATGTCGAAATATTAGAAAAACGGACTGGGTGATGAGGGGGTGGCTTCATTGTAATTTGGCGCGAATTTCATGGGGTTGTAAGAACTATAAATTATAATTACTTGTTGTATTTAAAAATATTTAGTTGTTTCAAAATTGGATTTTTCGTTTTTTATCGGTGGTTAGGTTACAATTTTTGTTTTTAGTTTTGAAAAGCTTTCACCTTTCAATATACACAAAGTAGGATGTTTTTTTTTTGGATCGTGGCGTCGTCGTATTCAAAATTCATTTTTACGTTATTTTTTTATTTTTATTACTATAGGTAGTTCTTTTGTGTAAGGCGGTATCGATTAAATTCTTATGTGAAAATTAACATATTTTTTCGTGGGAAAACCGAAATAGATATTTTCCTAGTTCTGTTTGTTTTAACGTAACATTCTTTTATTTTACAACACAGGTTTATGAATAAAAAATTTCAAAAGTTTCTGGTAAAGTAAGTAAATGAAGTCATTTTTAGATGTTCCTATTAGTTTGTGGTGTTTGAATAAGGCCACCGGTTTAACGTTCAGAAGATGGTCGATGTATTAAATTTTAAGTGCCATATCATCATAATCGATTTTAGGAATCCCTTATGTATTAAAGGCCTTGTACAGAAATGCTAGTACATACGACTTGATGTCTTGAAATGTTCATTCCTACAAATTGGTAAAGAGAGGTGTATAGGGGTGTTCATGTAGGGGAAATGTGAATAATGTATTCGATTTGGTATGTATGCTATTGATTTAACATAGATATGTGGAATATAACAGTTCATATTTCTTTAATTTAAGATTACATCGATAAATAATTTGGTTTAAGGCGCACAGTATATATACCATAAAACGGTGGTTTTTATGGTGATTGAAGACGAAACATTAATCTTTGTAAATGGGTCATCTTAATATTTATATTTACATGATTGAAGACACGTTTCGAACTTTATGGATTATCGATGTTTAATATAGAAATATTAATAGCCCGGAGTTCAAAATAAAATAATATGTTTACCTTAAATGAAATAAACTTATTATAAAATAATTTTACGTATAATTGAGTAATAATATGTATTACATTCAAACTCATGAATAACGCGATTAGGGGTTGACTAGTGGTAAACGATCGACAATACGTTTCAGTGGACAATAGTGCTCAATTAGTTTTTGTATTGATTTGGATAACTTTTGGAATTTTAGTCACACTAAATAGTTTCAATATGTATTAAAATTCTGTGGACATTGATTTTAATTAAGCGTTAATAGTTTTTGACACCGCGACAAGTTTAATTTTCAACTTAGAGCAGGCCAAGTAGAATAAAACGGAAAAATCTGCGCTTTAATATCTCAATTCTGTTCATACGAATTGTCTGTTTGTTATCTCAGCCGAAAATATAATATGTTATGTCAAGCTATGGCGGTCGCCTGTATATGATTAAGAGATGGCTGTCTCTAAGAGGACGATTTTCGTTGTATCGGGCGTTAATATCTTGTTTTTTGCCATGGAAGTACGTGACAGATGGCGGATCGTGTGAAACCGTATGTAGTGCAGTACCATGGAGAGACATTGACATCCAAGACCAGTGTTGGGCATTTTACATGTAAAATACGTTATCTACATTTTTATGTAAATAACGTAAAAATTTGTGTAATTTACATAAAATATGTAAAAAACATGAAAACTCTGAAAAATAACTGATCATATTGTATAAAAGTAACAAATGTTTGTTTATAAGGGTTATACGCATCACAAATATCAATCAAACAGTTCATTTAGACGGTCAATCATAATTATTTTAGACTTTTAGTTATCTACAATCACAAGAAGAAATTCATTTATGTCCCTACACTGCCATCTGTGTTTGCCTTAAACAAGCTCTAAAAAACGATTACTGACACTGTTACTGATCCACGACGGCATTCACATGTTGTTCGGGTATGCTGCAGTTGGCTGGGAGAGCTCCTATCGCCGTTATTTAGACCACACAAATTTTCCACATGTTTAGTATACAAACAAAAAAAAATCTGTTGTTCACACTAACCCCTCCTCGAGAAGAATCTTTAGGTTTAGTTTAGCTACATATGAGAAAGATAATAATTTTTATAGTGTAATACGTGCCATCTATTACCTAATTGTAGCATTTTACACGGTTTCTTCGTAAATATCAAACAGTCGAGTAAATGTCATCTACAATCAGTAAGTAAATTTTTTTCCACCACCAAAAAATCTTTACCAATAGGTGTAGTCGAAGTAAGTGGTTATTGTTGAACGACCGGTGGTTGATTTACTAATCTTTCACCATGACCAAGGGCAACTGTAATTTCCTGTAAAACTTGAAAAAAATCCCGAACAAAATTATTGGATCGTTTTGAATTTGGTCCTGGAACTCATCCCTTCTTGTGCGAATAAGTAGAAAATCTGTCTGAAAAATTAGATGCGGATAAATAGGCACTCGTTATTTTCAACAGCCTGCATATTGCCCAGGATAAAGTATTCCCAAAAAGGAGCTTGTGTGAACAAATGCAACTTCACCATATTTAAACTCTGGAGGACCCGAATCTTTTCCTTGTTTTCGTTTATAATATTTTTTAATTTTCGAAACACATTTCTACTTGGTTCATTAAAAGGGGATATTCTTTACATAACTCAACCAAAATTATTTCACCATGCCGACCAGTCAGATTTCATAAAGAATACATCTCCACCACTAGACGCAATTCTTTCTAACTTTCGTGGCTTTTATTCTTTTGAATGTGTTTTAGCAGCGGTAATACAGGATGAGGTTGAGTGAATGCTAACAGCCCATGCGAATATTTCGTCATTAACGGACAATGGAATGCTCTGTCATGCAAGTTCATGGGTTTCATGGGTGTTGGAATAGACGGGGCTTGCTTATCAATTTACGGAGTTGAATGTTGAATTAAATTTCTTCATCTGAGTTGGAGTCCCCTGGTTGTTTTTGATGATTTCGGCAGGTAATAAAACTCATTCGATATATTAAACGGATCACGGTACGGATGTACGTTACTCAGTCCATTTTTATAATAATTAAATAGCGCGCTTGTCATGAAAACTCATTATTTACTTTACATAATGTAAAAAATAATTTATGTAGTTTACATGTAAACAATCATGTAAATTACATCGTGTAATTTACGCGCCCAACAGTGTCCAAGACAGTGGCTGTAAGGAGACACCACAAACGAGAAAATCAAAACAAACACGCTCCTGTCGAATTATTTTTTGTATGCATGTAAAATTCGGCATTTGTCGGTTTTTGGTTTGCAATGAGTGGAGTAGTGCTAAAAGTGTATAAAAAGAAATACAGCGAAGCTAACTGAGATGCTCGAGTAAAGGTGGCGTTGAACTAAGCCTTTTCGTATTGAAAAAAATAAAATGAAAAATAACAAAAAAATGAGTGCGGTTGTTGGGGTCAAGTTTTTTGTTCCACTGATTAATTTTTGGAGATGGAAACTGCACGACGTCAGAAGCAAGGAACATAAAAAAACACAGTTCGGTGAATCGCAGCGGGAATCGGAAAAATTGGGATAAGGGCGAATATTAATAAGGGATATTGTTCGGATGATTAAAATAATTGTAGAGAAAAATATGAAAGAAAACTAACGAAAAAAAGGGAAGTAAAAGCAGCGCGCGCACATTGGTAGAAAAACAAAGAAAAGGTAAAAACTCAGAAAAAGAAAGAAAAGCATCGTAAGTCGACGAAAAATAAAAAAAAATAAAAGGAGTATCGTGACCCGCCCCAAACCGCAGGGAGAAAGAATGTATGTTCATAATTCTTCTCCCTGGTTGAGACCAGGGTATTCGTGCGCTACATCCCAACGAGAATACCGAAGAAGCAAGGGAGAAAATGGAAACATCGTAACGTGATTAAGAGACGAGAACTAAGAAAAAACGGTGCCCTATGAACGGTGTAGAAGGAAAAAGGCAATAGCGATAAGTGTGTTCATATAGATGAGTCCTCTTTCTATTTTTTTTGTATTTATCCCTACCCATATACTTTCCACCCGACACGATTGCCCGTTTGATACTCGAGATCGGCGGTTGATGATCTGTGTCCCCTGCAGTCACTACTCTTCTACTGTATATCCCGGCTAAACGTGCAAGAGAGGGTGGCGCCCAACAAATTTTGGGTGATACATTTGAATTTTTGTCTACGTGAGCCACCCTCACGCAACGGCACGTGACTAAATATACTGTTAAAGTTAGCAGTTTTAGCCGGAAAATGTCGATAATGCAGTTGCGTTTTAAACCCAACACATAATGTCGATATTGTAGATTCGATTAATAAACACTGGACCATAAGCCGTAGAATGTCGATTATGCAGGTTGAATCGATAAGGAAGATTTACTCAATATTCAACCTCAAAATGCCGGCAATACAGACAAATCTCAATAACAAACAATTTTGCAAGGTTTGCATATCAGATTTTGACAGACGATCGCAAATTTGACTAAACTAATTTGATGTTTGGAGTGGGTTTTATGGGGTTATATTGGTGAAATGTTCTTTTTCCTTTGTTCAACGAAAAAATTGTTCACCATTCCAGGTTTTGCCAAATAACCGGTGTCTGTCTGACTATGGAAACTTTATAACTCTTTATGACTCCAGGTAGACCTAAATTCTAAGTTTGGGCTAGGACGTTATGGGTAAAATTTTAATTTCGTTCGCCACTTGAGGATTTTGCAGACAAACGCCGGAAGATCCTAGGAAGATTTTGGGTATAGATTTGGCTGGGTATTATTATACTTTATTAGGTTAGAGCGGTGAAATTTCGATTTTTCCAATGGATTGTGTGAAATTAACACCGATCTGTCTACGCCAATTCGCTGGCCGATGACCATTTGTAGATTTTGTTTATTGGTTTGGTTGAGTCTGTTGAGGTAATACGGGGGAAACTTTGCTTTTCTTAAATTTTTTTCGTAAAACTGTTCGTAATTGTTACCAAATCAGCACATTCAGATTGGTGTCTAGCTGGAAAAATTTCAGATAACGAACGATTCACCCAAAACCTATAATGAAAATCAACCTATGATCAAGTTCCTTCTAGTTTTTTTTCACTTTCGGCTGGCACCTTTTGGTTAACTTTAACTGGGTATGTCAAATATTAATATGCTTCAGCCGAAAATCATCAGCTGACATTTTTCAGACGACATATCTCAGCCGATACTCCTCAGACGGTATTTTGCAGCCGGAAGAATTTTGTTATGACAAATATATTTGTTTGTACAACAAAAATTAAAAATTTTCAACTGAACACGTTAAATCTAAAACACCAAACTATATTTTGAATAGCATTAATTAATGTTCGGAAAAACTCATTTTCCTATTGGGAAACTCGTGTGAGTATATCATACTCCAAAATTGGAGAATATCTAAAAATTAAAAGTTTCAAGTCAATGTTGAAATTAATTCATATGAAAAATTCGTCTGAAAAAAGTTTCAGATCATTTTTCATGTGGAAAGCTGGAGAAAACTCGTTTGAATATACAGGGTGGGCCATCTGTTAGTTCTTTTTTCATTTGTAAATAAAACACATATTTTGGGATGAAAAGTCAAAAGGTTTTATTGATAAGGAAAGGTGGTTCTATGCCATATCGTTCAAATGTCCACCACGGCTTCGTCTACAAGCCAGTATTCGGATTAATGACCTTTCAGCTCGAATGTTGTTTTTTAGTTGTTTAATTGTTTCTGAATGATTAGCATACACAAGGAACTACTCAATTTCTTGGAATTATGCTAACAGCAAATTTTGTTGACAATAAATGGATTGTTGCACGAATTGCGTGGTATGTCGCGCCGTTTGTTGAAGCTAAAGGTCGATGGCTAGCAATTCATTCAATTTGGGCCACAAAAACCCAGGGTCATTTACCTATTCGTTTTAAAAGAAAAACGGCCCAATGATGCCACCAGCCCATAACCCACACCAAACAGGGACTCTTGGAGGATGAACTTATGATTCGTGAATAACATGAGAACTCTCCGCTCCCCAAACTCGACAATTTTCCTTATTGATGTACCCATTAAGATGAAAATGAGCTTCATCGCTAAAGATGATTTTTGATGTTCGTTCAAGCATCCAATTAACAAAACGACGACGATTTAAATGGTCTGGTGGCTTCAATTTTTGAGTTAATTGAATTTTGTAGATGGATGCAAATAGATCAACATGCAAAATGCGCCGTAGTGTGGTTCTTGAAATGTTTAGTTACCATCTTTCACAAGCGATGCCTGGTTGATATGCTTGGTTCATTACGCACACTTTCGCTAACAACTGCCACTGCATCAGGAGTACGAACAGGATTAACATGTTGATACGGTCTTCATTCAGCCTTCCACTGAACCAGTTTCTTCAAAACAATCAATAATTTCGCCAATTGCTCGCTTAGTCCATGTCGACGAAAACTCTTAGGTAATTTACGAAATGTTGTTGTTTTTGAACGATTATTTTCATAATAAATTTGGGCAATCAAAATGCGTTGTTATGTTGTTAGCGACTCCATGATGTTAAATGTCATATTGAGACTTATCATATGTGCAATTTTTTTTTAGATCAGGACCAACAGATGGCCCACCCTATTATGGTATGCTGATGTATATCATGATGAGATACCAACTTCTTTCGTAGACTTTCTGCTGCCAAATGCACCTTAACGTAAGCCTTTAGTGCTTCAATTTCCGGACCGAAGTTGGTTTGTACCACGGGGATGGTAAATTCCGGTAATGGTGCATTTGTCGACATGCTATATATTTTAAGGGTGTACGAGTTTTTCAAACTAGTGATGCCTCCGGCCTTCACTGCTAACACCATGACCGAACCTTTTAATTACACACTCATAATCTACCTCTAACATTCTATTGCTCTGAATCTCTCTTGTCTTGATTTCCACATACGACATCTAACCTCATTTTCCCCATTAGCCTATAAATCAATCAGGTCCTGATGGTTTACATAATAGATTTTCGTTTGTGTGTGAGATACAAATACCTCGCATTGTAAAAAATATTGATGTTTTGCTAGGTTGACTAGCAAGAAGTTTGATTCTGGGACTATATGATTTTATGTGACTGAAAATATGTCCATAACAACACGTATAACATCTTCACTCCCAGGGCCCACCATATCATTTGGAATGTGCTGTTGAATTTTGTTTAGCTCTCGTTGTAACTGGGCTGGACTTGGTTGGAAGCATTGGACTGATTTTACCGCTGTGAGCAACATTAGATTTATTAGAGTATTTTGTGTTTGCTGGTATCTAAGGAGGATTAATATTATGTGCAATATGATACCGATAAACGATTCGTCTTCTTCCCTGGAAAATTTTCTCTTTCATTTATGATTCCTTCAAACATTATTAAATGCTGATGACAGAGGTTGAGTTGAACAAATTTATTGTTGCATCACATGTTGTGTTTGGCTTTTTATTAAGCTCATCATATACTCTGCATTATTTTGAACTTGTCCTATTTGTTCATAACAGGCAGCCGCAGAACGACTATCTAAAACCCCATAGATGGGCCAAGTAACCAATTCCATAAACATAACCACTTTTCGCTTTCCTTAGAATTACATTCGTTGATGATTTGTCTCCTGTAAATGTACATTGAGTTGGGACAACATGGTTTGGCATAAACCCCAATTCGTTGCCATAGTGGGTGTCGACCGATTGCTGGAACTCCACTAACTCTCCCCAATAGGATTTGAAATCATAACGGATTATAGGTTTTTACTTGTATAGAATTAGCTGTGCTTTCGATATCTTTAAAATAAATTACTGTGGCGTCTGCTAATGGGGTCATCTTCACTCCTTCTTCTGCCTTACTATTAGGCGATATAAGGCCTTTTCTAAGTGGTTTGTCTCTTTTAATATCCCGGATTTCCTCACTGAAATAGTCAGCTTGCATTACTTTAATCCACCGCATCTCTGCTCTAATTAATTTCTTATGCTTATAGTGTTCAGTATGAGGTTCGCTTGATTTTCTTAAATGATGAATACCTTCCAAGGAAAGTATTTTCCCCAATACTTCCTAATCCTCTTGATGCGCAATCTGCAGGGTTTTCATCGCTTTAGATATGGCGCCACTGACTGGAGCTAACATTCGACTGGATGTTGATAACTCGGTTGGCTACGCATGTCTTTGTGGTTTGCCTCGAATCCACGTTAAGATCATCATAGAGTCCATAGCATGAATGCGACGCAATGTCACTTCTCAAATTTCAAGATCCTCTTCGGTTTGCCTCATTAGCTTGGCTAAAAGTGCTGCTCCTAATATCCTAATAACTCCAATCGGAGGACAGTTAGTTTGCTATTGGCGCGACCTTAGATTTCCCTCCATGACACGTTTTCGTTATATAATCAACCATTCTGCCATACAGTACAATAGTGAAGTTGACTTAGCGTGGAATTCTAATTAGCTTTAATTTAGGAAGCTGCTGACAATCTTTCATCCCAACCAAACCCGCATAACCACAAGCGTTGAAGTAGTATCCTTGGGCGTGTTGTTACTAGGGCATACCTTCCAAATGGATTATGCACCTTCGCCGTTTCTGCAAGTTTGATTTTTATCACAAAATAATCCGTTTGTCGTTGCCAATATACTCTTAGGGCTTTGATCATAGGATCTTCACAGCCTCCAATTTACATTGCTTGCATACTGATGTTATCCACTGATATCCAGTGTTGTTTAATGGTCATTTTTTAACGAGAATCCTTCGGACTGAAGCAGTGAGCCAAATTTATTTTGTAAGGTAATGGCTTCCTCTTACATTTCTGTTCCAGACTAGTGTCGCTGATGCTTTAGGTAAGCGATGTTTTCCATCCTTAGCTAGCTGTTGCAATATAACTGCCAAGTAAGAATCTGATTTAGTTCCATATAGGTTACTGTACGAAGCGCGTATTATTGTTAATTGGTTGATGCAGTGCTTCCCACCAGCACGATGTAAATGATTTTAGGCTTATGAATATTTGCCTGTACATTTTATCGACGTCCTCCGTAAAAGCATATTTATGCTTGCGCCATCTAAGCAGAATAGAAGTCAAGTTTTGCTATAGCATATGGGTCCCGTTAGTTGGTAGTTTCGGTGCTCTTCTTCCACACGGCATGATGTGGTAAATACAGGATTTTCTGGTTTGCTTCAATCTCCTTTTTTATGCTTCCGGAAACAACTTTCGTGTGACCCAATTTTTCGTATTCTGAGAGTAAGTCTGTGTACATAACTGTTAATCTCTTATCCTTTTCAAACTTCTTCTTCATTTGATGGGAGCGATTGCAATTACCCGTGAATCAGCCTCATTACTTTCATTGATTTTACTATTAAATGTGATCTGGACTATGCATCGGCCATCTCTCTGACGAACTTTAGTTTTCTCAAAATGGTTCTCACACATCTTCCTTTGTTTTGTATGTGCGTGGCTGGTTGAAATTTTCTCTATTTCCCACAACCTTTTCAGCATATTTTCCTTGTGTAAAACGAAACGAAACTTTTGATTGTGCTTGGTCTTGTAGGAGCAGTTGTCCCACATGACCCGAAAACAACCCTACCATTGGCCATTTGCTATACCATCCTTGAAGATTTCACCGTATTTTTCAGCCCCTAAGATGATGTCAATCGGCTCTGGAGTCCCATACGTTGAATCAGCTAATAAAACCCCTCTAGATGTCAGAGATGAATGTCATAAATTTTAGATTCCGGAATAATATTTGTTAATTTGGTTAGCAGTAATGCATCGATATTCATCCTAAACAACAATGGGATGGGTGCGTAGGCGTTACTCCTATCATAAGCTTCCTTGTTGAAGTTTCTGCCTCGCTCAATCCTGCTATTTTAGCCCAAATTCTCTCTTTTTTCAATCTTAGCCGTTGCACATCATATTCGGTGATGATTGGTGTCTGTGGACCTGGATCGATGATAACCCTAAGTACCTCTTCTCTAATACACGAAGTACGTTCCATCCCATAGTGTCTCTCAAGTAAGCTTGGTATTCATTTGTAACATTCTTTGATTCTAAATCGCATCTCCTATGCTGTTGTTGCTCTTACTTGGTATTCTACAGCTTGTTACGTTCAATTTTCAGGTCCTCTGAATCCAGTAGTGTATTTTGATATATTTTGCAAATATCACAACTAGCTTTGTTGGGGCATCTGCGTTTATGCGACCTTAATCATTATAAGCAGTATTGCTTAACCTTTATAACGTGCCGCGTTCTTTAGGGCTCATCGTTTTTATAAATTTTTGACAGTCTGAAATTGCATGAAGTTGCAAACTTCGGGTTTGCTTTCCTTCTTAGATTTAAGAAATGATCTCAACTGTATTTCTTTGTTTTGGCAGTACAGTGGCTGGATGGTATTTCTCGTCCTTTCTTCCATCGTTAATAGCTTCTAACGCTTGAAAACTGGGTTCCAAAAATCAATATGAAATTTCAAAGGTTGGAAGCTATTTTGGATTGGACAGTGCCTGTTCAAATAACCTCTGGCTTTCTGTATCCAATTTTTGAAGAATAATGAAAACTACCCAAGATGCCCAGCTGTCAATATTAGTGGCCAGATTTTCTATGGCTTTTGTAGTATAAGCTAGTATAAGCTAATCCCATTTGACTTCTGTAATATATACAAGCCAAACACTTTGTAGATTGCCGGACCAAGTACTCGGGATAGAATAGGAACCTAAGGTGTTTGTGTATCTGGATGATATAATTGTGACGGCACAAACCTTCGATGAGCATTGTTATTGAAAGAAGCAGCTCAACGACTGCGAAATGTTAATCTCATAATAAGCCTAACCAAGTCAGAGTTATGTTTGAGAGAGATACGATACTTAGGTTATATCTTCAAAGACGATCAAATACGCGAGACAGGTAATTCGCATGGTGGGCTAGTAGCGGCAGTTTATTCCGTCTCGTAGGTGTGGCTGAGAAACATTAAAGACTTTCGTTCAAGACTTGCAAGATGGTCCATGCGGCTCCAGCAAAGTTGAATTGAATGTGTTATCACGAGCAGTTGTCAATTCAAGTCGATTCACAAGGACAAGACGACCTAACGTATAGAAAGCAGATAGAACGCACTACGGAGTTTCCGGAGAAGTTTCCCGATTCTCGATAAGGTTAGGGAAAATATAAAAATATTGGCAAACCACCGAAGGTAACGGTACTCAAAGGGACACAAAGTTGGAAATGCTACGTGCCACAGGCGACAAGTTGGCAGCACATCTTGGCTGCTTTAAAACTCTTCGGTGCATCTGGGAGAACCATATTTGATCCAAAAATGGTCAGAGTTGTGTGAGATGTGCGTCAGTATGTCTGATCTTGTGGAAAGCGCCAACTGAATAAAGCGCAGTGTCGTGTCTCAAGAGTGCCAATGGGAAAAGCGCGGATACCAACTCGCCCATGGGAAGTGGTGGCGATATGTTACATGAGATTTTACTCAATGAACTCAATTTATCATCGGTAGACAAACACCGCGGAAAGAGTAAACGAAAGTGAGTTGCAGTCAACAGAAGCTATCTGAGGATCATAGAGATTGAGACGACAACATTAGCCATACTGCTTGTGCATTGCGAACGTCTATCCATAAGTCATCTTATGGTATCACAGATTATGTTAATTTTGGACAAAACAGGATTGTGTCAGGGGTCCTCGAATCTGTCATAGAAGACCCGCAGGACAAGTCAAATTTTGAAGATCACGCGAGGAGGCTGAACGGGATACACGAAAATGTTCTATTGAATCTGGAGAAACCGTACTAAAACTACTCGAAGCGCTGTCATCTGAGAAGTCTGAAAAATTTTTTAACGAAAATCTTGATTGAGTTAAATGGAAAGAAAGTGGAATTTTTATGCCAACGATATAAAATCATTTCAGGAACAGGCGAAGCGATGCAATGGTTAAAGCGAATCGCGTAACACAACGTCATGGTTGTGCGGAAGGCACTAGTATATTGTATATAGTAGAAAACTGACCATAATAATCATTGTGGATAAGATTTGTTGTTGCATTCCGGCCGATAGAATTAACGAAAATTTCCTTGGGGCGGCGAGGAGTGTAGTGGGACGGTTACGATTGTTTGTTGTCAAAATGAAACCATCGTTAGCTATAGTCAAGCACCAAATTTTGACTTCATGTGGGTTTGTATATGTGTATGTCGAATTTAATTTGACCCAACCCATCCATATCACTTGTGCTCACCATTCGAATTTTGGAGTCAATTCATTGTCAAGCAAGCGATTTAGGGCGCGCTTGTCCCATTGTGCAAGCACCGGCGAATTTTTGGAGCGGCTAAGCAATGACAGACGTGCACCGATAGTACTCAGGAGGTCGACGACCCGTTAAAAGTACTGTGAATTTATACCAAGAGACAACAGAAAAACATATTTTCCTCTAAGTACAGAGTGAGTATTCCTTTGTGCAATCACTATTTGATTCTGTGGTTTTCATTACGACTGAGTTTCCCACCTGTGTGATTGGTTTTTTTGGTGGTTTCAATAAGCGAGATAAAACCCAGGCTGGAGTCCTTCTGCTCATTGCACGATTGACAGCCGACATGTTTACGTGCTAGGTAAACTGGCGCCCAACCACCCTCATCATATTTGGCAGTCCAGATGGTTAGTTGATAGTAATTTCATATCTCGGGATTTATTTGCAGTCAGTGTATGGATAGTTTAAAAACGGGTTGGCTACGAAATACCTCAAAACAAAATCCAAAAATCAAAATCCTAATCCATACCTCAAATTCAAAATCCTCACGGAAATATAGGATCGGATTATATTGTGTCGGGTCGCTGCGCTCTTCTCGCTTCACTCCCAAGTTAGAAAAAAAAAATTCAGTTTATGGGCATTAAAAAATCGATAGGAGCGGGGGTATAAGATCGGACTATATCAAGCGGGACGCTGCGCTTCCGTCGCCTCGCAATGTACATTCTGGAAAAGGGTACGACGCGCGCCGGTTTACAATTTCATAAATTAACTGAATCCTTATTTTTAATTAACGTTTTGATTTTTTTAAACTATTTAACTTAATATTTGGTTGAGTGATGGAATACCTCCAACATTAATTTTTGGAATTGTTGTTTGAGTCAAAATCATTTCCTTTGCCAATTCCCTCAAAATGTTGTATAGTCCACCGTGGTTTTTCCAACTACCACTTTTAAGCGGCGATGCCAAGCTTCGACTGAATTTTGCGTCCGTGAATAATTTTTTTTTCTTTTGTTTCTTGTGTCACCTGATACATAATTGTTCTTGAACCAGGAATCCAATTTCAATAATGCTGGATTTTCGAATGTGCGGCTTAGCTCCTCATAATAATTTTGAATTTGTTCTTGAGGTACTAGTGACAAACTCTTCTAATTTGTAAATTTATATTCTGGTTGTTGCCGCACTTTATTGCCAGACCTTATATTATTTGTCCCATATGGAAGAAGACTCCCTTTAAGTTTAGGTAACGAAGAGAACGATCTGGTAGCCGACCAAATTGATTTCTCAAAGTCGGATATAATTATTTTTGGCTCTAAAGACAAGAAGGACTATCTGACCACGGATACTAAATAGTTGCCGCTTGATCGTTGGGACAATATAAAATGTTCCACCCATTAGCCAACATTCAGCATACCCCAAAGCTGCCAATGATGTTGTCGTTACCAAAGTTATGGTTTTATTTTCGTTTGACAGCACAAATAACTCGTTTTCTAAATACCGCAATTATTCAGGAATATCTATTTCATCTAATGCGGTTGGTACCATCAATGGTGCTTGTGCCCGACGTATTCTACCAATTTGTTGTTTCTGTGCTTTTTTGTTTGGTAAGCTCAATCGACAGTTAGGTTGGCAACTAATTACTGCTTTTCGAATTATTAGGTTTGGTTGCAATGATGAAGAAGCGGACATTTCCTTTACTTCATTATTCGATAGTACGACCTGCTTTTTATATGCATTAGGGTCGTGATTATGCGCTGATGGTCCTTTTTTGAGTACGTGGATTTCATTGTTAATTATCGTGTTCACTGTAGGTTTACACAAAGTGACGTCATCTCAACACAACACCATCTAAATACACGTTTTAGATTTTTAGATGGGTAGTGATAATGATTACCATCAAGGGTTATGCTGTACAAGATAGTGGAAATTTATCAGCGGAAAATAAGAGATTTCGCTACTCGCCACAAGTGACAGCACCATCACAAAAGGGAATTTATTTTGTTATATAATTACCAGCGGAATTTTTTTTATTCATTTTGTATCTTTTTTCACTAAATAAAACATCCCAGCGGAATAAAATATTAAAAGTGATCCTTAAAATGACAAATTAATTGTTCTCCGAAGTAAAGGAACTCGGTAAATGAAATCTTGAAATTTAACAATATTCCATCTTTCCGCCATTCTAAAAGAATGACGATGAAATTTTGATAATAGTATTGATCAGGTGTCCAAAACTTATGACAAAATTCTAAGATCTGTTCATGCTGGCCATTCTATTAGAAAAACAATCACAGTTTTTGAGATATTGGCCGAAAACTGAAAATAACTTATATGGCCTATACCGACCAAATGGCATATTGGTTAAAGCTTTGGCGTTTGGATCGGGATGTACTGGGTTCGAATCTCGATATGGGCGGGATGCAAAGGTAAACAAATTACGATTTGCGATGAAAAGGAACACATCTATTACCTAATGACCTGTCGAAGTGCAAAACTCATGGGCGGACCAGTATAGGCTGGCATGGAGCTATGCAATGTGCAGATGGTAATAAAATCGGACCTATATCCGTACTTCCTCGAATTGGCCAATACAGGCGTAAAGGTAAAAAGGTAAGGACGTAAATCAGCAAACCGGGAAAGAGTTGGGAGAGCCTTGGCCCCAGAACAGATAGCAAGGAAAAAAAACTTATTTGGCCGCAGAAAATCAAAAAATTATAGTAAAAATTCTAATCCATCAATTTTCCCCAAATTTTCCTCGTAGTCTCAGTATGACCTAAGCTATTAGAAAAACAACCGAAAGTATTGATTACTAGTGAAAGCTTTTGAGATATTGGCCAAAAACAGAAAATAAATTAATAAAAAAATTTAAATTTTCAAAAGTATTGGTTATGAAATGGCCAAGTTTAGTCCAGCATGAACAGGTCCTAGAATTTTGTTCTAAGTTTTGGACCCCTGATCAATACTATTATCCAAATTTCATCGTCATTCTTTTAGAATGGCGGAAAGACGAAATATTGTTAAATTTCAAGATTTCATTTACCGATTTCCTTTACTTCGGAGATCAATCAATTTGTCATTTTAAGGATTACTTTTAATATTTTATTCCGCTGAAAGAAAAAAATTCCGCTGGTAATTATATAACAAATTAAATTAATTTTTTGATGGTGCTGCCACTTGTGGCGAGTTGCGAAATTTCTTATTTTCCACTGAGAAATTTCCGCTATCTTATACAGCATCATATAATTTCTTGAGGAAAATATGGATTGACATTTTTGAGGATTTTGTATTTCAGGTTTTTGTCGGTTTCCCTTTAAAAACAGCAACAACAAGCGTCTGGGTGAGCCTTACTTTTAGTGGTCGTTATTCAAAGGAAACGATGACAAAATATCCTTAATGTCTTATATAGGGTTTTCCAATAAGAGTGATATGATTTCTTTAAAAAAAGAACACACTAATTGTTAAGGAAATTGAAATGTTTTTTATTTAATGTGAAGTACAATCGATACAATTAAGTTCTGAATAAAACGTCATTCAAATGGCCTCCACGACTTCTTCTGCAGAAACGAATTCGATGAACCCAATTTTCGAGCACTTTTCCCACTAAATCAAGTCGTATGTCATGAATAACACGTTCAATATTGGCTTGTAAAGCTTGAAGAGAGTTTGGTTTATTGCTAAAAACCAATGACTTCAAATAACCCTACAAGAAATAGTCTAATGGTGTTAAATCACAACTTCTTGGAGGCCATTCAATATCACAATTTCTTGAAATAATCGAATCTCCACACTTTTTTCGCAATAATTCAATTGTTGCACTTGCTGTGTGGCACGTAGCCCCGTCTTGTTGGAACCAAATATTGTCAAGATCAACTTCTTCCAATTTCGGCCATAAAAAGTTGGTTATCATCGATCAATACCGATCTCCATTGACAGAAACGGTGTTACCAGCTTCATTTCGAAAAAAATACGGACCAAAACCACACCAAACTGTCAATTTAGGTGAATGTAATAGTTTTTCATGAATAATTTGTGGATTTTCTTCGCACCAGAATCGACAGTTTTGTTTATTTACTGCACCACTCAGATGAAAGTGAGCCTCATCGGAGAAGATGATTTTCTTTAAAAAATCGTTATCGTTTTCAAGTTGTTCCAAGGCAAAATGAGCAAAATCACGACGTTTACGGTGGTCCATTCGCTTCAGTTCTTGAGAGAGAACAATTTTATACGGATGCAAACCCAAATCCTTTCTCAAAATCCGCCAGGTTGTGGTTTGAGACAGTCCCAAATCTTGAGAATGTCTTGGAATCGACAAATTGCGGTCTTCAGCAATACTTGCCTGAACGGTGGCCATATTTGCGTTACTTCGAGCGAATATTTGTCTTATTGGCACTTCAACATTATGTAAAGAAATGTACGCTCAAAATTTTCAACAATTCGACGAATAGCGAGAACACTTGGACGATTAGTACGACTATAAAATGGCAAAAGCGCACGAAAAGTTGCAATTGGAGAACGATTATTTTGATAATAAAACTGAATAATTTGTAAACGTTGTTCTTGCGTATATTTCACAATGAAACAAAAAATGACAGATCATGACATATTACAAATGGCCGAAACGTCACTTAAAAATCATATCATTCCTATTGGAAAATCTATAGATGTTTAACTTTAACAGGCGCGAAATTTTGCGTCAACTCATAGAACAAAATGAGATCCTAATTTAATTTTGGCAACATTTTGAACTATGTACCTTTACAAAAATAAATAACAAAATACTTATTAAGCGTCTGCAGCTTATTTCTACAGCTGTTCTGTTGTTTTGGCATTGGCGCGGTAGACGTTGAGTTAAGCGGGACTCAACGTCTGATTGATAACTCCCGAAAATGTTGTATAGATAAATAAACTTAAAACTTCATAATCCTCCGTAATTAGGGCTATATAAATAAAGACTCAAAACTACTTTCCAATTATCGTATAAAAATCACCCCTAACTGGCTTTGTGGTTGTCAGACAAATATTTCACTGTGTACATATAGTTTCAACTAAATACATAAAATCAATTCCACCGCCACCCCATTATATCATGAATGACTGCTGCTGCTCATATACAAAATAAAAAAAAACATTTTTTAAAGCGCCCTGAATTTTAGTGGTTTGGGTCATTGTTCTTTTAATGGTTTTGTTGATTTGTCAGAATAAAAAAATCAGGAAAAAATATGAAAATAATTTACGGGTGCTTGTAAATGATATTCATCAAATTATAGTATAATTTTGAAAAAATAAAATTAAAATTCACCCCTAGATGCATACCACCCACTCAAATATACATAAAGTTGGTTAATTTAGTTAGAACACATAGTAAAATCATGATTAAATACTTTCTTAATTATGCGATAACAATCGTATCAACAAAACCTCCTGTTTAAGGGATTGGTTTGGTGTAATTATCCTAAAAACTATATCTAATCCCCCTGGTTTAATACCCTCTTGATTCACAACACAAAAAAAATCAAAAACGAAAACTTCATATCAAATGTCCATTTAACAGAAATCAAAAAACTGAAAAAAAAATTTACGGACCATGATTTTGTTTCTCGATTATTTCCTCGAAAAAAGGGCGAAAAGTCGAAAGTGGATTAAAATATTATTATTGTACGAGTTATATATTTTTGGATTGGCCATCACACACATTTTATTATTACATCTACGTATACCCGTCGTACGTACAAGAACGACATGAAATATCAAAATTGATCTTAAATTTTTCCTTTTCAATTTACTACTATACACACACACACACACCCGTATATATACATATATACCATACACATGTATGACCGACGAACATAATAATAATATACACTTTGATTATCTGGATGACGACCAAATAGAAGGACATCGAGGTGTGAGTACCCCCGTCCTCCCCAAAAAAAAAAACTGTGTAATGATTTTCACATTTTTCTACTTTTATTATGAAAATAGGATTATGAAGTATGATTTTGGTTGGTTCCATATTCCTATATTATGTGGATGGTGGATATACCTTTTTCCAGATAAGAAAGTCATTTTTATGCGAAATCGTACGACCAGAAAAATTATTTTGGTTCTCTCCTCATTTTTCAGTTAATTTTACTTTTATCGTACTTAGGATTTAAACTTATCCTTGATTATACCGCATAGAGTAGCAAATATGATTTGGTAAAAGTTAAACTGATAAACGTTAAATAAGTGTCGTATGTAATTTAACCAACAAGGATAGAGTTTCGGTTCTCATAATAAATTGCTTAATCTACTTTATGTATAGACCATCTGCTTAATTGAATTAAATACCGTTATCAATTAGATTCTAACTGAATCTTTATGTAACTTTAAATAAAGTGTCGGCTCATAAAATAAATTTTTTTTAGTTGAATCGGATACAATGAGGTTTCGTGCTGAAAACTACGAAGGTATTTTAAGCAACAATTTTGCATTTTGCTTGCTGATGAATATTTCAAATTAACATTTGCCTTATTTAAGGTAGGAGGGACTCGAATCTGAAGAAGCGATTGTGGTGAGTCATGGTATCGCGGAAATTGGTTTGCGGGGGTCTCTAGACTCATATTATTTTAACAAATGACAATAATTTGCACGTAAAAAATTGTTTGACTGAATGGTCGTGATTGTTGATTACGAACCAATCATTAATCTAATTTTACTTTACGTAGTAAAATAATGTAGAGTAATCAAGAAAAATGTTGACCGCTAGATTTTTTCAGATTTGCCATTAGTTATATCGCCGAAGTCAAACAAAATTTTTACTAAATATGTGTGTGCGCATGTCGGCGCGGTGCTGTGCATACTAAATGTCTGCAGCTTCTTTACAGTCAAGTGATTTTTGGCCAAAATCGATCCACCAGAAGTGAAAACTTCCATAGCGGCTTTTCCGTTGTTTGGAAATATTTTGGCTCACAACTAAAAGATTCTAAATTAAATCTGCAACAATACCAGCCCAGTTCACTTTTCCACATTTTAAGCACACATGACGTTTTTTGATAAAAAAAACTGGGTTTTTAACCAAAATTCAGTGAATTTCGTTCAAGCGAACTGGTCCATCATCTTGCCTAGCAGAATCCGACGTCACACATCACATGACCAATCACACATCAACAACTTCAGGGTTTGCATATTTGCAAGTTAAGTAAATCAGGTAAGCGAGTTCATAATCACATTTTACTACGTACCGTTGTTTCACGCCGCATAACACAGTTCGACGTAAGACCCTTAGTGTTATTTTTGTGACGTGAACATAGTAAATCATACAAAATGGCACGATGACACACAATTATGGTTCAAACAAGCCAAATTCAGCCCCAATCAGTATTGCACACTTTCGAAATGGGGAATCAATCTTCGTCAAGCTTCCATCTATAATTAATCAGGCAGACGATTGAAATGCACTGTCATCTGATTTAATAAAAAAAACTGTGGATATCACTGAATACGAGAATATAAATAAATTATACGATACGACTACCCACGAGCTCGGTGAATTCCACATCCCCCAACAACTGACAAAATTCCCGAGATCTAGTTCTCGTTCTAAAAATTTTTCACGGTCGAAGTCGATCATGCTTTTCAGGTCATCCCATGTGTGTGTACCATCACAGATTCGGGGAAAGAGCACAGAAATGTGAGTAGCCGGATTACACATTTAGACGAGCGGTTTCAAATCAAAAACCTAAGTACTTTCTAAGTCAATTCCTGATATACACAGGTGCTGACATATCTGTCAAAAAATCTAATTCAAAACAACGATCTAAAGTAGCGGCAGCAAATGGTTTGCCAATAAAACCTTATGGTTCGAAATTACTATAACTCTTAAATTTGGGACTTCGTCACGAATTTTGGACCCATTCGTATTAGCATCACTTAGGAAACCCAACATTCGTGACTGATATCCATCGAGAATATCCAACGTCTAAGGCAATTATGGTTCCTTGCTAAAGAAACCTCCTAAAATTACTCAATCGTCACGATATGACGTATACCAGCAAAGCATTATGTAGTTCACAGAATTGTGACTGAAGGCCAACTTCCATTTTCCAGCACATGCAGGATCTCGGTATTTGCAAACAATCTTGTTCATTCATACAGGCGATTAAACGCAGTTACTGTGTTGAGCTTATTACCATATACCTGAATTGAACGATCACTCCTCCAAAACCATAGGTACCCAACGCCTCTATTAAGCCTATATTTGGTGCGTGTTCTCCTATTAGACCTATGGGTAAATCTCGATCACTGTGGTGATCGAAAGGAGGTTCTTTAGAAGAGCCAAGGAAACTAAAACTACTAAGGACTGGATCTGGTACAAGGAAGTCCTCAAAACATTCAAATAAAAACTAAGAAAGGCTATAACAAAAGCCTTGAGGTTATACTGTAATAAAATACATGAGACCTTTGAGACATCTAGGCTGCGTAAAGTTCTATCTCTAAGTCCCACCACTCAGATATTTCGCTACTACTGGAAACTCACTTTGTAAACCAGGTTATAAGCATGACACAAATCCAGTGAGTGATAAATCGCTTTAAGCCTTATAAGTCGTTGGGGCCCAATGGCATTATACTGGCGGAAGTTCAACGATCGATTGACTTCATCTAACTCTAGCTAGAAAGTTTGTTCAAGGGCAGCCTACAACTCAGTCACAATCCTAGTAAATAGACTGAGGTAAATGCAATATTTTCATTGCAGTCCCATAGACCATAGACCTATAAGTTCTGCCTCTTCCCTACTAAAATTTATCGAAAGACAGATAGAAGCTCACATTACGAGTTCCATTGAGCTAAATAGGGAAATCTGTGGAAACTGTTTTTCCCTCCATTATCGAGAAATCAACTTGAACATAAGAAATACCTCATGATAACTTTTCTGGGTATAGAAAGGGGCCTTTAACAATGTGAGAGTGGAGGCAACCACGCAGACATTCTCCTCTCTGTGTGTGGACGAGGCTCTCAGGAGCTGGGTAGATCAAATTCCTAAATGCAGGATCTGGGCGGCCAGCTTACGGGTGGATTCGCTAATAACATTTTCCAATCTTCTTTGAAACTTGGTCATAAATAACCTGTTATTAAACCTGGAATGCGGATGATGTTGCAATTAGTGTCTTGTGTAAATATCCTTGCACCTTAAGAGAACGCATAAAAAGCGCCCTTGGCATTCTCTTTAATTGGGCTACCAGTTGCAGTCTAAATGTAAATCCAACTGAGTTGGTCTTTTTCTCCAGGAAAACAAACTTCATCGACCCCTAGCTTAAATGGTATTGGATTGAACTTCACTGATAAAGCGAAGCATCTGGGTCTTATTCTGGACGGCAAACAATGCTGGAAACCTAACTTGTTAGTAAGAGTAAATAAAGGTACTATAGCGCTTTACACATGTTAAAATGCCATGAGAAAAAAAGGAATTTTGAGGCAAACATTTTACATTGGATCTATATTTGTACTATTAGGCCCGCTTACTAACC
Source organism: Nephrotoma guestfalica (assembly GCA_963691935.1). Lineage (NCBI taxonomy): Eukaryota > Metazoa > Arthropoda > Insecta > Diptera > Tipulidae > Nephrotoma > Nephrotoma guestfalica. The sequence goes on along the minus strand of CAVNVL010000052.1, from coordinate 245,001 downwards.
TAAAATCCTTTGCGAAAATACAGCAAGCAGCTGCCTTGACTCTTATGAGTACAACCACTCATGCACTGGTGATTAGCTATCTCTCACACCCCTAGTTATCCTAGGTAACAAATGCCAGCGAGCTCGGCTATAAGGCTCAACTCAATCCCCATGGGGAATTGTAACAATATGGGACACTCACCTATTCTAAGCAACAGGAACATCCCAAATGCTATCGACAATACCATCCCGTCAAAATCTTTTGATCAGAGAGGACTGATATTCCCACCAGAGAGGACTGGTTGAGAGAAGGATTTCTGAATACCGAAGTTGTTAATTTCTTCACTGATGGTTCAAAGATGGATGAGAAGGTTGGTGTGGGGTTTAAATGTAAACCTCTCTTTTCATTTCCCGGACTACTGCATCGCTTTGCAATCCGAACCAATCGCCATAAGGGAAGTCATTGATTGGTTGAGGTATAATATAAAACCTACAAGATATTCGCATTTTTACGGACATTTTATCAATCGATTTTTCGAGTACCAAGAATTGATTGCGATGAGATTTCAGAAAATTCGTATAAAATGCCATTCTGATTTTAATAAAATTTATTAAGGAAGGGTTTTCAATCGATTGCGTTCCAGATTTCAGGATAATTCGTTCAGAGGATCGCCGGGTGGGTCTCGCGTCCTTTTTTTGATTTTTTTCGGCTACCACGGTTTTTATAAAAATTGATGAGGGTTTTCGAGTACCAGAAGTTTATTGCGTTGGGTAATAATTTCGGTAAAATACAATAAATTCGGACAATCATCCGATGGGGCCCGGGTCCCTTTCTTTAATTTTTTTGGCTCGCACGATTCTATAAAAATTTCTGGAGAAGCGTTTTAGAGTACCAGAAAAACGATTTTGATGGGTCCTGATTTGAGGAAAATTGATTTAACGGATCTTCCGGTCGGCGACCAGGCTCCATTATTTAGTAATTCCCAGCACGATTTTTATAAAAATTGATACAAGCAGAAATTTAAATACCAGGGGGAGGGGGTAGGGGGTCCACTGATAGACCGGTGGGATCGGATTCCTTTTTCTAATTTTATGTCAGCATGAACTCTGATGAAAATTGAAGTGGATCGTTATGTGTGCCCGGGATCATATTCTTTAATTTAAAAGAAAATAATTAGTGGAGCGGTAATTCGCGTGCCAGGAGTCGATGCGATGAGTGCTAATTCCAAGAAAATTCGTTCAGAGGTTCGTTCGGTGAAGCCTGTGTTACTTTATTTAATTGTTATTCGGCTCGCACGATTTTGATAAAAATTGTTGCTGACGGGGCGTATTCAAATATTAGAAACTCTTAATGATGGGTCCTGATTTCAGGAAAATTCGTTTAGGGAATCATCCGGCGAAAAAATGGTAAAAGTTGGATTTCAAATGCAAGGAATCGATTTCGATTGGTTGCTTTATTAAGAAAAGTTTGTTTGGATCGTTTTGGCGGGGGGTTCATTTATAAATTTGATTTGATAGTGATAAAAATTGCGGTGGATAGGAGTTTTAATGTTAGGAATGGTTTTGTGTTAGTTCTAGTTTTGATATCTCACTATGTTGCGTATTGTTGCACACTGTTGCACTATATTGCGTGATGTTACACGATGATGCGAAATTTTGCATCACATTGGGTATGTTGCTTCATGTTGAGCCTTGCGTTTTGCTTTAATTAAATTTCTGGCACTATTGCATCAAGGTTGGGTTTATTGCGCCTTTTTAAAAATGTGAATTGTTAGCATTCGTTATCTAATTAATGTTTTGACCTTGGTCCCTTTTTCGCATTTTCCTCCAGATCAGTCGATTATGATGTCGTCTGGGGGACAGATTTTTATAAAAATATCTGAAAGGGTGTTTTCGAGTACCAGACACCGATTGCGATGAGCCATAGTTTGGCGAAAATTCATTTAGGAGGACCGCCCGGGACTACTTTTGAAATTTATTGTCTGATGTCAGGAATTGACGAGTCCTAATTTTCGAAAAATTTATTTATAGTTTTAAGGGATGAGAGACGTTTTAGGGTGCTTAGAATCGATTGAGGTTATTCATAAATCAGGAAAATTTCTTTACGGAGTTCTAAGGTGGAGTCAAGGTCCCTACTTAAAACAAATAATTTTAATGAAAATAATTTAAGAGAGGGAATTTTTGAGTGTCAGGAAAAGACTGGTTTAGTATTAAGTCATTTATCAATTGAATGAGATGAAACTCAGGTTACATGATGAACATAGTAATCTAATATAAATTTTGGCCGCGCCTCTGAAAAATTGTTATTTTAAATGAACCTAAGCCACCTTAAATAAAGGATTCCAAAATGGGTTCCGGAAGTGATTTTGGAAATGAGTAAATCGGGTGGAACGAAGAACTTTCTCAAACGAATATTATGAAACTTGGTTGGTACTATGAAAATATCTAATTTAATTGAAACAAAACTGCGAGTTAAATTAAACAGAAATAAGCCGTTGCTTAATCAAGGGTGGTGAAATTTTTTTATTAAGCCATTTAGAGGTTTAGATCCCGTAAACTACTAAGCAAAGAAAACATGTTAGGTCCATACAAATAAAAAAATGTATTTTGGCGATATCCTATTAGTTTGGACTTTGGGTTTTAATTTGTGTATGTGCTTGCGTGCGACTTTAGTGTTTTACAGACTAAATATCTTTAAGCTTTTCGCATAAATTGAGAGATCCCACTGATTTTTTGCTGAAATCGGTCCATCGGAAGACGCAGTGTGTTTTTTGCAAATATTTCAACGAAATCACAAATTACAAATTTTGTTTTGAACAAAGACGGATTTATTGATCGTGATGAAACTTCATACTTAAGGTTTTACCATAAATTTGGAGATCCCAGTGACGTGCGTCGTAATTTTGTTGGAAATGGAAGTCTTTGTATTTGATTTAGAATTTATTTGAGACAACTAAAAGTTTTAAATTGGAGACGGAATTTGGGTTTTTGTAGTCGAAAACCAAACCAAAATAGGCCTTTCATTAAGTTACATTTTATTAAAGGTGGCCAGTTGCAGCCTAACCGTCAATTACAACGAAATATGTAATACGCCAGTTATTTCTTATAAGAACTGCCAATCCATATAGGCGGGCAGCACGTAGCTAGCCTAACTTTTACATTGGCAGAAGACGCCCGACACATACGATTGCCTAAAGCGGTAATATTATTATGATTAATTTCGGCCGAAGGAGCTCACGTGGAACGAGACACGTGGCCGGCCTAAATTCCGTTTTCATTTCATAAATATTTTCGTCACGTTAACAGCGAGAAATCTTGAATAAATTTGCGGTCCGAGAACTATGTCTCTGGCGTATATGTAGGCACAAAATTGGTAACGTATCGTTTAGCATATTATGTTCTTCGAGTGTCGCGTGATCCAAGTGAATTTTACGAGAGCTGGAGGTGTCTGCGTTTCTTCGAATTATGAATACCCTAATTGAGTGTGTCTTGTATCTGAATCTTTTCTAATTTATCTTACAATTTTATTTATGTTTTTTCTGTTAATTTGCAATTATAAAATTAATTATAACAATATTACGGGTTGGTGGGGGTGGTGAGGGTCGAGTTCAACTTCGTGTCGAGGTTCCACGTCGCTGCCGGCTGGATCTATTATTTCCCATTATCCTCTTATGTTGTCGTCACAAGTATGAAGTGATGTGTCCAGCATATGTGGCACTCCGGCATTTTGGAAAACTGTCAAAGTGAGTAATATGGGTAATCCTGTGAGGGTCTCTCTAGATGAAAAAATAGCTGTTTTCAGCAAAATATCGGTCTCTGTACAGTTCATACGTATTGATTGATTTGATTGAATCTTCATACGTAAGATTTGCATAAATTGGGAAGTGGCAGCTGCAAAAAAGCTTTTGCGCTTTTTGCAAACATTTGAAAAGTACGATTATATACGAGCGCGGAGTGAGAAGTCTGGTAAAAATGAAACAAGGAATAATATTTTCGGCCAAAAAAAAATTATTTTTCAACGTAGTGGTCTTTTAGCTCGATACACTTAGTCCAATGTTTTTCCAATTTTTCGATCCCTTCCGAACAATACGATTTCTCCAACCCTTCAAAATAGGCGTTTGTTGCATCGATTATCTCCTCATAAAAGCTAAATCTCTTTCTGCTGAGCCATTTGATCAAGTTCGGAAACAGGAAACGGGTGTGCACGCGTGGATTATCTTGATCGAAGAGAACTTTTCTTCGTCAAATGCTGTCGTTTTACTTTCAAAACGTCGTTGAAACGGTCCAATAAGTTGCAGTAATATTCGCCGTCGACTGTTCTCCCCTTTTGAAGGTAATCGATGTGAATTCTTCTTTGGCGCCGATTCGTCAGTAGAAATACACTGTTTAGAGTGTTCGTTGGTCTTCGGTGTATAGTGATGGATTCATGTTTCATCCACAGTTATGAAACCACGCCAAGACTCCTTTTTATTTCGCTTGAACATCGCCAAACCTGCCAAACGCGGCACCCAACGCGCGGATAGCCTTTTCATATTCAAATGTTCGTGTAATATATTGCGCACACGTTCATCTGAGATGCCTACTATCTCAGCTATCTCGCGCACTTTCACTCTGCGGTCTTGCAATACCGTATCATGGATTTTGTCAACCATTTTTGGTGTGGTGACTTCATTTGGGCGTCCTGAACGTTTGGCAACAGTTGTGCTTGTACGACCACAACGAAAATCAGTAAACCACTTGTGAATCATTTTAATTGATGGTGAAGAGTCCCGATAATATTTATCAAGCTTTGTTTTGGTTTGCGTAATGGTTTTTCCACGCAAGAAACAATGTTTAATTAACACACGAAATCCACTTTTTTCCATCCGCCCATGGCTGCCAAAATTGAACTAAATAACAGATCTGTCTAAAAATTTTAATTTAGTCTAGTGACAGATGGTATTGTCACATGACATCTGGGATTTGCGATTGTGGCGCCCTTTGTTTCAATTTTATCAGACCTCTCACTACGCCCTCGTAGCATTTATGAAAAAACAATTGAAAATAAAAAGATTGTAAATTAAATTTCAAAGAAAATTCGTTCAGATCGTTTTTATGTTTTACCGGACGTTTTAGTTAAAGTTCGGCATCTCTATAGTCCAGGCGGTTTGATTATCAACCTTGCGAAATTTGATGGAATTCTGTACACCGAAAGTGGAAGCTTCAATGAAAACACGACAGAGAATTGAAAGATTTAATAAAGGAATTCGGATGTTGGCCACAATATATTCACCCCATCACTTTTACACGATATACTACTGTGGGCAAAGAACAGTAAAACTTTGCTCATAATTTTAAAATCCTTTATTTATTTCTCCAAATCTATTTCGTCCCCCCTCAAAGTAATCCCCCCCGGCCTCAATACACTTTTGCCAACGTTTTTTCCAATCCTCAAAACAGTTGTTAAAGTCTATTTCTGGAATAGCCTCCAATGCGCGTAGCGATTCACGTTTAATGTCTTCAATTGACTCAAAACGGTTTCCCCGGTGCGGTCGTTTGAGTTTGCTGAACAGACAGAAGTCACACGGAGCTAAATCAGGCGAATACGGTGGTTGCGGAACGATATGGGTGGAATTTTTGGCTAAAAAATCACGTAAAACCAATGCAGTATTAGAAGGTGCATTATCGTGGTGCAAAAACCAAGAGTTATCGACCCATAATTCCGGCCTGTTTTTACAAATAGCTTGGCGCAAACGACGCATAACACTCAAATAGTGTTCCTTGTTGACAGTTTGGCCGGTCGGAAGGAATTCGGAGTGCACCACACCTCGATAATCGAAGAAAACTGTCAACGTCATCTTGATTTTTGACTTGCTTTGACGTGGTTTTTTCGACTTCGGCTCACCTTTGGCACGATATTCGGCCAATTGATCGTCTGTTTCCGGGTCGTAAGCATAGATACAAGACGCATCGCCAGTTATAATATGTTCCATGACATCCTGGTAGTCGGAAAGCATTGTTTCACAGACGTCACCGCGACGCGGTTTTTTCCAAAAAATTGAGTGATTTTGGAACCAATCGTGCTTTCACTTTTCTTAGGCCCAAATGATCTTTCAAAATGGTTTTCACTGATCCTTCCGATATTTAAACGATGCCAGTGAGGTCTCTGACTGTTAATCGTCGGTACTCTAGCACCAATTCCTTGATTTTATTAACGTGTTGATCATCAGTTGATGTTGATGGCCGTCCTAGACGTGGTTCATCGTCAACACGTTCTCGACCCTCTTTGAACAATTTCTACCAATCAAAAACTCTTGCTCGCGACATACAATTATCACCGAAGGCCTTTTGCAACATTCTGAACGTTTCGGCACCACAAAATTGATTCCGCACACAAAATTTAATGGAACTTCTTTGTTGAATAATTTCACTCATTGTAAAAGTCGCCGAATGCACTTTTTGTACTTCAGAAAGACAAGCGTATACTAAACACTAATGATTATTTTGATGTCACATTTGACACAGATGTCACTGACAGTCATACCAACATAAAAAAAAATATTTCGACGACTGGTTTTCCGCGCGAAATTTAAATTAAAAAGTCACCGACCAAATGGCATAGTGGTTAAAGCTTTGGCGTTTGGATCGGGAGGTACCGGGTTCGAATCCCGATAGGGGCAGGATGCAAAGGGAATTTTCATCAACAAATTACGGTTTGGGATGAGAAGGAACACATCTATGACACCCTGTCGGAGTGCGAGGCTCACGGGCCGACCCATCTTCCATGCCAGTATAGGCTGGCATGGAGCTGTGCAATGTGCAGATGGTAATAAAATCGGACCTATATCCGTACGTCCTCGAATTGGCCAATACAGGCGTAAAGGTAATGACGTAAATAAGTGAACCGCGAAAGAGTTGGGAGAGATTTCGGCAGAACAGATCAGGGAAAATAAAAAAAAAAAAATTAATAAGTCTTACTACTTTTTGCCGACAGTTACACGGTATTACACAAAAAACTGTGGTCGAGCAACGCTCGGCGAGACCGGGATTATAAATTTAGCAGCCGAAAAATGTCATGAAAAACGCCTACTGCGATAACCCTATTCAAAAGCTTATAAATTTAATTACGCAAATTTTCTTCTTCTCTCACTGGGACTGTTGTTTCAATATTATGAAACCCGTCGGTTCAAAATTTATATTCGTCGTGGGTAATGAACAAGAAATTCAAATACGTCTTAAAAAAAATGGTATAATATTAAGAATGTAAATCGTGTTAAATAAATTTACCTGTAAAATTGAAAACTACTGGAACAACAACACTAACAAGTAAAAACCTCAAAACGAATTGGATTGTTAGTGTTGTTGTAGTTTTTCTATTATAAATAATTGTAAATGCACTTTAAAATTTATTATCTCACCTGTAACTTCCGACAAAACTGTATTCAATATTGAACTATAGAGTAATAATAATAACATTGGTAACCGAAGCACAACACTAAACTTAAATAAAAAGCACATTTTTCCCGGAGAGCGTGGGTTATTTTCCCTTTTGGTATTTCGTTTTATTTTTTAATTTTCGAGTACTTTTCAAAAGGGTTTTCGAATCGTTGTTGTTGGAATAAGTAAAAAATAAAATTAAACTAAAAAAAAAAAATGAAAAATAAAAAAATTTAAAAATTCCGCTTTTTAGTAGTTTTCCTCTTTTATATATTTTGCACTAACAGCCGAGGATAAAAAAAATGAAAAGAAAATATATGAAAATAACAGTTAACACGCGAACTTAAAGTTTGTTATATTTATTAATATGTATATTATGTACATAAGTGCAATGTTTATGGATGTAATAAAGAAAACTGGAAATAGAAGAAAAAAAGAGAAAAATTAGTTTTCACATTTTCCATTCTGCTTGGTGTGTCTGTATGTTTATTGTATAATTTATACAGTCATATGTACAGAATTTTTTCACTTTTCCTTTGGATTACATTGTGTATGTGTAGGTAGTAATATTTAATATAATTATAAGTATTATTATTATTATTGCTATTGCTACTTCTTCTATAATATTACTGTTTTAATTATACTCGTATAAACTACTTCAGTTTGTTTTGTATGAAAATTTAAATAAATTTGTTTGATTAACTTTTGATTTTTAAGTGAATTAGTTAACCCTATAATGCAACCAATTAACACGTATGTGAAGATAGACCAAATTCCATCCCTGAAAAAATGCGATGGCAACACTAATTTTTGCTATCATGACATTTTTTACTGTCAGCCCAAAAAATCTCCATTTGCTATCACGATAGTTAAAAACTGTCATGACAGTTAAGATTTTTGGGGATGAGAGTAGAAATAATACTTGTTTGTGAAGTAAGTCCAATTTTATGTATATGGAAATAGCCCAATTTTAATTCCAGAATAATGAGGTGGAAACACCAATTATTAATATCAGTTTTACTCCCAGCCCGGAAAATATTTACTGTCATGACTGTATAATTTCCTTTATTTTTTACAATATTGACTGCGGAATACAAGTAAAATTGAAGTTTGTTGCTTGAAGACTCCATTCGAACAAAAAAAATGTTGGAAGAAAAAAATCGGTCTTGTCAGTAAATTACTCACCACGAGTATGTGGTGGTAATACTCACTAATTGATGTATGGCGACATCTTAAAAATAAATAAATAAATAAATAATAAATAAATTTCAGGAGTAATCTGAACATTCCGCCGCCGTTGACTCGACAGGGTCAAACTTTGGGATAAAGCATAACTTGTAGATCGGTCGCTTTAATGTGTTGCCATTTGCCAGTTTAAGGGAGACTACTCGTACTAGGTTGTCCTCGCCGGGATGTACATCACTGATTCTCGCCAAAGGCCATTTAGAAGGTGGTAGGTTTTGATCCCGCAGCAGCACTAGATCTCCAATTTTGAAATTATGGTTTTCTCGATGACATTTGTAACTCTTATTAAGAGACGTTACATACTCCTGTGACCAGAGTTTCCAAAATCCTTGCAGAGCTGTTGGATTAGCTGCCATCTACTAAGGTGTGACATCTTTACTGATTGGAGATCAGGTTCAGGTAATATGTTTTGCGGTTGAAAAATCAAAAAATGCGATGGTGTTAGTGGGTTCCATTCATCGTTTTGGTTATCTACCAGTGGCCTTGAATTTAGTAACGCTTCGATTTGTTTGATCACAGTTAGGAACTCTTCATAGGTCGCCTAGGACCCGTCTTAGGTGATATTTACAGGACTTAACACTGGCTTCCCATAAACCTCCAAATGTAGGAGTAGCTGGTGGTATAAAATGCCAAACAATATGGTGATCTGAACACCAAGCCTGGATCTTGTTCAATTCGACATCGTTGAGGTATTGATTATAAAATTCTCGGAGTTGGCGCTTAGCTCCCACAAAATTCGTACCATTGTCGCAGTGTATATGGTTTGGTAATCCCCTTACTGCACAAAATCTTTTCAGTGCTGCAATAAAGGTGTCTGTGCTCATGTCAGTAGCGATCTCGATAGAAGTGGCCTTTGTGGCCATGCGACAAAAATCACTATGTAGGCCTTAAACAGCTTCGCTCCTCGGGTTCGGGTTGTCTTTAAACTAAATGGTCCTGCCAAATCTATACCGACCTCGGTAAAAGGTCGCACTGGCGGATTAACTCGACATGAAGGCAGTTGACCCATTAGTTGCTGTTGATGTTGTGCCTTGTAACGACGACACACTATGCACATGTGAATTATACGCCGGATCAGGTTCTTACTTCGGGGAATCGCGAATCTTTGTTTCAATATTGTGTTGGTCATACTTGTTCCGGCGTGCAAATTTTTGTAGTGCGCTTCTCGTACTATCATCTCGGTTATCAAATGGTTGCTCGGCAATATTATCGGGTGTTTGGTGTCGTGGTTCATCTCAGCATGCTTCAATCGTCCTCCTACTCGGAGAACGCCATGGTTGTCAACATACGGATGGAAAGATAAAATCTTTGAATCATTTGGTAAAGGTTTGCTGTTTAATAGTAAATTTATATATTTACGGTACGCTTCGTATTGGACGAATCGTAAAATCATATATTCGGCATTTAATTTTTCAGTTAACGTTAAATTTTTACTAGTTATTCGGCTTGACTTTCTTGATAACAGGTTTGCCTTGTAACGGAGAATATAGGCCAAAATGTGTGACATTGTTCGAAAGTTTGAATATTTGGCAATTAACGTATTTATGATGGTAGAACTCAATTGAACCGTAGTAAAATTGGTTATAACTTTGTTGGTTTCATTTACTATTGGCGGTTTTATAAGCTGGAGCTGAGTCACATTTAAAAAATCTGGCCCATTGATCCATGTTGTATTACTTAAAAATTGTTGTGGATTTATTCCTCGAGTAGCATGATCGGCTGGATTATTTTCAGTAGCTACATAATACCATTGACAGAGTTTGGTTGATTGCATTATTTCCGAAACACGATTCGCTTCGAACGGTTTTAATAATTTTGGAGGTTTGGATAACCATTGTAACGTTATGGTAGAATCGGAATATAAATATATGGTAGGTGGCTTTTGTAACTTGAGTGATTGTAATACATTATTTAGTAACCGCACTAACAACGTCGCTGCATTAAGCTCCAGTTTCGGAATACTCAATGCTTTGATTGGAGATACACGCGTCTTTGCAATTAGAAGGTTGACTATAGGTAGTCCATTTATGATGGTTCGTGAATATATTACCGCTGCGTACGCGTCTAATGATGCATCTCCGAATCCATGTAATTCTATGGGTTGGTCCGTTGTATATTACCATCTAGGAAACCTTAGTTGAGCGAGTTGAGGTAATTGATCTCTTATTAATAAATATTGTTCCGCAATGTGTTGTGGTAATTCTTCATCCCAAATGATTCCGTGTAACCAAAGAGACTGGAACAATATTTTTAATCCTACTGTAACAGGTGACAACAGTCCCAATGGATCATATATTTTGGCTATTTCTGACAAGAATGATCTTTTAGTGAATTGGTTCTTTGGAGGTAGTGCGATTTTGAAAAAGAAGTAATCCTCAAAAGGGTTGTATTTAATACCTAATACTGATATCATTTGATTATCCTTGATTTCCCACGGCGCCATTTCACGACTCTCCGCAGGTATGTTTACTAAAAGTTGTGGATGATTAGACGACCATTTGCGAATATTAAATCCTCCTAGTTTTAGTATCTTGATAATTTCGCTTTGCAATAATTGCACAGATACTAAATCACCAGCTCCGGACATCAAATCGTCCATATAAAAATCGGTTTTCAGGATCTCACTGGCCTTTGGGAATTTGTCACTGAATTTATCTGCCAAATAATGTAGTGCGCCAACAGCCAAAAACGGCGCTGACGCAGTACCGTAGGTAACGGTTTTTAAACGATAATGTTCTAATTTGGCGTTAGGATTATTTCTCCAAATAATTCGATGATAATCTTGGTCATGGGTTGATATAGAAATTTGCCGAAACATTTTCTCAATATCGGCGGAGAATATATATTTATGTTTCCGGAAACGAATTAGGAGGTTTAACAAATTTTCTTGCATATTCGGTCCCACTATAAGATTATCGTTTAGCGAATAATTGTTGGTGGATCGGGCTGACGCATCGAATACTACCCGGACCTTCGTCGTACTACTGAACTCCTTTATAACTGCGTGGTGTGGTAAGTAGAACATCTTGTTATTGGGTCGATCGATTTCGTTTTGTGGGATTAGTTCCATATGGTCCAGTGCTAAGTATTCGGCCATGAATTGCTTATAGGCTTCCCTTAGTTCCTCGTCTTTCTGTAATCGGTGCTCTAAGGCATAAAATCTTCTAGTTGCTTGTGAACAACTGTCTCCTAGCTTGGGTGGACTATGGCTAAAGGGCAGGCGAACTGTGATTCGGTTATCCTTGATTGCGGTAGTCTTATTGAATTGGTCAACGATCATTTGTTCCTCTATACTTAAACTTGGGACAGGTGATATTTCTTCGATTTTCCAAAATCTTTCTATTGCCGTTGCAATTTGAGAAATATCATTATTTGGCTCACAATTTGTTAAATAGGCGGCTTCGGTTTTTGGTTTAATGACTGGTTGGTTATCAATATTTAGTTGGCCTGCGATTATCCAACCAAACCTAGAGTTTATCGCTATGGGCCCATCCCGATTACCTTGTATGAACTTCATCTCTTGAAGTGACTCGAAGAATGGTTCACATCCCAATAATACATCAACGTTCAACGATACATTGAAAGACGGATCCGCTAATGGCTTATAATTATCGAATACATGAAGCTGCAGATTGGTGGTTTGAACTGGAGGTAACTTGGACGATATGGTTGGTATGATCAATGCATCTAATTGAGTAGTGTAGTTATGATCAACACGAGATCTAATCCTTAAGCTCGTCTTTCCTCTCGAATAACCGGCTACAGAGCTATTAAGCGTGTTGATTTTTGTATTGGTTTTAAAACTTGATACCTTCAATCGATCGGCCAATTCTTCCGAAATAAATGAATGCGTAGAACCTGAATCTAGTAAAGCTCGGGAGCTTATCCAATTACCGTATATGTCCTGTATCTCAATGAATGCTGTTGGTAAAACTGGAATCCTTGGCTGTATTGGCAATGTGGTTGGGATTATTGGTGGATCCCTTGGTTTATTTACCTGATGTAAGCAAACTGCTAACTTGGACTCAGCTTCATTGGTATTGGCTTTGGTCTGCAACGCGGAACTTTGATTGGCAATTGGGATGGTGTTATCTGGTAAATGAAGGAGAGTGTTGTGACGCTTTGAACACTTCCAACAGTGTTTGGAACTCTTGCACGTTGTAATCATGTGCTCACTACTAAAGCAATTGAAGCACCTTTTCGAATTGGTAATGAATGCTCGACGTTCTTCGACGGGCATCTGTCTGAATTTCTGGCAGTCAAATAATCTGTGGTCTATATGGCAAATTGGGCAAGTGGGCAGCTGAGCAGAAACATGAAACATTTTTGGTGTAACTTGTCTGTCCCGATTATAACTACCTCTAGGCTTTACTTGTTCTGGTACTGTTTCAATTAATGCATCGGTTCGCTTGCTTAGGAAGTCCAGGAACTGTTGAATTGTAGGATACTCTATTTCCGCGGTTTCATATTTCCATATTCGTCTCGTCTCTTCGTCTAATTTATCACTGGCTAGCAAAATTATCCAAGGATCTCGTTCCGTTGCCTTTGGACCAAGTGATTTCAAGCCGCGCACTGTTTCATCAACTACATCATGTAGCTTCATTAAATTATTGGATCACTAAATTTTGTAATAGCGAAAAAATCACGAATATACGTTTCGATTATAGGCTTTTTTTTGTCGTATTTTTTCGTAAGCCGTTTAAACGCTTCAATATAGTTTGCATCGTCAACTCGGAAATGACATATTGACGAATGGGCAGCACCCCGTAATTGACCAAGCAAATATTTAAATTTCTGTGCCGGAGATAGATTAACATTTTCATGAACCGTTGATGTGAAAATGTCATAGAACGCTTGCCACTGTTTAACGTTACCATCAAATATTGGTAAATTAAGGCGTGGTAATTTGAAATCGGACCGAAAGCTTGTATTCGCGGAAATATTAACCGTTTCATCTTGGTCTGAGTTTATCACTGGGTTGAACGATTTTTCTCTAATTAATTTTTGGATCCTTGCTACTATTGGAAAGTACATTTCATCTATCACATCCATTTCAGACGCCACCTTTTCATCAATTCCGAAAATTCTGTCTTCAACCTCGCTAAACTGTTTGTACAACTCGTGGGCCTTTGAAAGTCTTACTTCTAATTCTTCAATCGATGCATCTTTACCCTTCGCCGTAAGAATCTGAGCATATTTAGTAAATTGCCCCTTAATGATAGCTTTACGTTTATTCAAGGCCTCCATGGTATTACACAAACCAATAAATTGGTATTAGATGGAAATATAGGTTCGTAACAATGTTTAATTAATAAGGAATATGCACCGAAACGTTAATCAAATGACGAATATATGCCGAATATGTATTATAAACGGATAATAAAACAGATTACCTTGTATATGTTATCGAAAATCAAAATGGCTTCTTGTTTGACGCGGATGTCTGCTGGATGAGATGACCACGTTTCTTTTCACCAAATTAATAACCGAGATGGCGTGTGACCTTGGTATCCGCTGCGTTACTGTATTGCACCTTACTGTATTGGTCAACCGCGTTCGGATTGCGGCCGGTTAACTGGACTTGATAGTTTCCGCTTCGAATACACTTGCACTTAACTTGGATTATGGCACGTTAACTGAACTCTGTAGATTCCGTTTGGATTACACAAACGCACTTTACTTGGATTGGATACCGGTTGGCGGGATCCGGCTCGAAGGACCAAAAACTGTATAATTTCCTTTATTTTTTACAATATTGACTGCGGAATACAAGTAAAATTGATGTTTGTTGCTTGAAGACTCCATTCGAACAAAAAAAATGTTGGAAGAAAAAAATCGGTCTAGTCAGTAAATTACTCACCACGAGTATGTGGTGGTAATACTCACTAATTGATGTATGGCGACATCTTAAAAATAAATAAATAAATTTCAGGAGTAATCTGAACAATGACAACTAAATCTAGCACGATATTAATTATTTGCCCATCCACGATTTTTTTTTAGAAATTTTACGTGATATATTTGAGTTATCTATCGAGAATATCTTACGTCTGGCAATGGAGGAAAATTTAAAGAAATGTTTGCAATTATTTATAATTTTTAGTACTTAAAACTGCAGCAAATATTCGTTGGCCGGACTATCAGCTTACGTCTGGTGAATGAGGGAGATTTTTTTTCTTTATTAATTACAACTGAGACTGTGCTCATCTAGCAATTTTTCTTTCAAATTTTACATTTCTTAAACAATTCTGATTTGTTGTGGTGAAACCCAATGGTTAGTTCCAAAATTAATTAAACATATTTAAAATACAGGGTATCCGCCGGGCAGGTATACTGCTTTGTTTGTTTATGATTTTTGATTAAATGAAAGAGAATGGATCTTATATTGATAAATATAAGATTATATTTATCAATATAAGATCCATTCTTTGGCGAGCCCTTTTGAGCACATTTTTCATTACATTTTTCATTACATTCTCACACATTTCACGCGGTATTTCATTAATTTCATCACGAGTATTTTGTTTGAGTTGCTCAAGCGTTTCTGGTTTGTTTGCATAAGCCTTGCTTTTTAGATATCCCCACAAAAAGAAGTCCGGAGCAGTCAAATCTGGCGACCATGGAGGCCTATCAACATCACCATTTTTTGAAATAACTTGTTGTGGAAAGAGTTCTAGCAGTAATTCCATTGTAATCCTGGCTGTATGCGATGTGGCACCGTCTTGTTGATACCAAATGTTAATCAAGCTCAAAGTATGCAGTTGTGGCGTTAAAAAGTATTCAATCATATCACGATATCGCTCCCCATTCACAGTTACGGTTACGCCGTTTTCATTTTTAAAGAAGTAAGGTCCAATGATTCCTCCTGACCAAATTGCACACCAGACTGTCACTTTTAATGGATGTAAAGGTGACTGATGAATAATGTGAGGGTTTTCCATTGCCCAGAACCGACTATTCTGTTTATTCACATATCCATTTAAATGAAAATGTGCCTCGTCACTCATTATGATTTTTTCATGAAAATCGGGGTTGTCATGGGCGAGCTGTAACATCCTATTGACACGATGGTTTATCGAATATTTTTCCATAATAAATTTGCCACGTGTCTACTTCACGACTGCCAAGTATGAACTGTCAATACTAATATTCGCCTAAATGGCGGCAAAACAAAGTAGTATACCTTCCCGGCGGACACCCGTTACTAATTTTTATTTAGTATATTTACTAGGCCAAGTGGCCACGTTCTTTGAAGTCTTCTTTCATCGACAGGATTATCTATCATATGGCGAATATAGGGGTTTCCTTTTTCCTGGAGCCTTATTTCGTGTTTGGTGGCATGCTTTTTTATTTCATCTTTGATGTATTCCATCTGTAAGTCCCAGTGAAGGTCTTCATTTCTTGTGTACCACGGAGCATTTACGATGCTAGACGTATCCCCAGAGTTGAATACCGTAGGTTCATATCGGCTTCATTATTTGCCGATATAGCAGCAGCTTGTTGTGTATTGTAAGCGCAGAGCCTTTACCTATAACCCAATACATTTTTCTGAGCTTAATATAAAGTTCTTCTTTTGTAACGGGTACGGTGTGTTTATGAGCTAAAAAAACACTAATCAAACCATTAACAGCCTTCTGGTAGCTGTTTCGATGGTGCAGCATATTGCCGGCTAGGTGACAGCGGTCGGTATGGGTTCTTACCACCGTTTACCAGACGCTTGATAATGCTGCTCTAAATGTTCGATATCACTAGACACACACCCATATTAGGTTTAAAAAAAAATCAAACTTTCTCAAAATTAAACTTGTCACTTTTAGCAAACACAAAAAAAACAACTCAGTTTCATGACCTTCGATCGCTTGGTCACTATTCATAACCCACGCTTCCATATAATGTTTGATTTGAAAAAATTTGAAACCCCCCTAAGGCGTTGTTGAAATATAATTAGGTATAGTGCGCCACTAAATCAAATTTGTTTATAAATACAAGTTCACCGAATTTGTATTTGTAGGTACCTAAAACCAACGTAACACCCGACTGTTACAAACGTGGGGACGACTCACACCCAGGAGATAGTCTCAAAAGCCGGGCCTTATGCAACTTTATCGGTAAGTTTTGCGTCATTTCAAAACCCGCTCCGTGATATCATACTGATGCTAGGGCATTTATTAAAGAAAACTTGGACCGCACTAAAGTCTAAAATTAAGCAATGCATACTTATTAGCGTATATCCTTCGCATGGAAGGAGGAATATATCCTATAATTTTCCCTCTTTGTCTGTAACTTCATAAGATACGTTCCCGACTTTCCTTACGATTATTGCAGGTATAAATTTAAAAGCAAGTTTGCCAGAAAACTGTTGTGCAGCATTACTCTGAACAAAATTCCGAACAAACACCTCTTGTCCAGTATCAAAATTTCGATGCCTAGCCCGTAAATTATAAACGCATTCGTTTTGTTTGTGCGCTTTCTCCAGATGACTTAGTACAATCTTTTGTGCGGCTGAAAATCGATCTACATTTTCCTCTATGCACAGCTGGTTGTCACTCAAAATATCTAATTTCGTCAAAAGTTCGTATATTGTACCATGCGGTATCTTATGCTGACCAATAACTAGAAAATGTGGCGTAAAGGTTGTGCTAGTGTGAACCACATTCCGAAGCGCTCCAGCTATTTCATCGAGATGTTCATCTCACCTTCGATGATCGTCTTTGATGTAGATGCATTTGCTTGTGGTGAATACTTGGCTGTGAAATTATGTTGAATGCCGTATTTCTTCATCAACTCCTTGAAAAGGTTAGAATCAAACTGTGCCCCATTATCTGTTAGCACCATCTCAGGTACTCCAAATAAATGGAAAACCTTATTTTGTAGGATATCTACAACTTTCATGGCAAATAACAATGGGAATCTGCTATATTGGTCTAGAATGATAGAGATATGTGTAAATCCATTTCGTGTTCATGGATACGGGCCTAAGAAATCCATATAAAGTCTCTGCCAGGGCCGAGATACTTGAAAATGTTTACCCATTTCTGGCCTCATATTATAGTTAACTGTTTTCGTACATTTACAGATGTCGCATGCATTAACATACTTCTTAACGTCGGACACCATTGTGGGCCAATAATAGTATCGTCTCAACACCTCGATTGTTCGGGTCGCTCCTTGATGCGCGGCTGAAGGGAAATTAATTAATTAGTGATCGTATTGATTGAATGATTTGCATATTTTGAACTTCTGTCTCCCCAGATTTTAGTTGATTCAAATTAATAGTCAGTTCGGAAAAAAAAATTCTTGGCCAACTTACGGAGGTCAACTTAATAAAAATTACGAAAAAAACGTAAATTAACATCAACAACAATATATGTAGTTTCGTGCTTGCTAATTTGACCAAATTTACTCTGTAAATTGCTTCATAATAACTGGTTGACATGAAGAAAACAAGGTGCGAGTTCTCAATACTTTAAGCCCATCAAATGTCAAATCAATACACCGGAATGAACTATTTAACATTTGTCAAAAGTGTAGCTACACAAATTACCAAAAAAATGTAGCCGAGCACAGAAAAAATGGGGCAGGGTTGAAATTATAATTTTTTCAAAATCAGTAAATTCCCCGCAAATTTACTAAGCCTAAAATGCTGAAATATTTATATTTTTCTACACATCTAGAATTGTGTATTAATGGTTATTAAACTTCCACGTTTTCGATCGTAGACTTATTTTGCATTGAATTTTTAGAAAAAATTTGCTTGAGGGTTTTTTTGGGGTTGAAAACAGAGCCATATGTTAGTCCTTTTTGTACAAATGACATAAAACACATTTTGGGATGAAAAGTCAACATTTTTTATGGCTAACACGGCTTCGTCTACAGGTCAGCATCCGAACATAAAAATTAATTTTCGATGACCTTTTCCAATAAAAGCGGACCAATGACCTCAATTTTAGCTCGAATGGTTTTTTAAGTTGTTGAATTGTTTGTGGATGATTAGCATTCAGATTTAAAATAATCCCACGAAAAATAATCAAGTGGTGTTAAATCCGGGCTTCTTGGTGCCCAAGGAACTTTGCAATTTCTTGAAAATTTGCTGACAATAAATGAACTGTTGCACGCTTCGTCTTGTTGAACCCAAAAGTTGTTGACACGAAATTCATTCAATTTGGGCCACAAAAAACCAGTTAACATGTTGCGATAATGTTCCCCATTCACTGTAAGGGCATCTACCTATTCGTTTTCAAAGAAAAACGGCCCAATGATGTCACCAGTCCATAAACCACACCAAACCGGGACTCTTGGAGGATGAACTTCTGATTCGTGAATAACATGAGGACTCTCCGCTCCCCAAATTCGACAATTTTGCTTACTGACGTAACCGATTAAGATGAAAATGATCTTCATCGCTAAAGATGAATTTGATGAAACACCTTTATTTCGTTCAAGCATCCAATTAACAAAACGACGACGATTTAAATGGTCTGCTGGCTTCAATTTTTGAGTTAATCGAGTTTTGTATTTGGATGCAAATGAAGATCAACGATTCCTGGTTTATGTGCTTGGTTCATTACGAACACTTTCACTAACAGCTGCCACTGCTTCAGGAGTACGAACTGGATACACATGTTGATACGCTCTACGACCTTACATTAAACCAGTTTCTTCAAAATGGTCAATAATTTTGCCAATTGCACGCTCAGTAGGACGTCCATGTCGACCAAAACTCTCACGTAATTTATGAACGATTATTGTGGTTGATGTGGTTGGTTTTGAACGATTATTTTCATAATAAATTTGGACAATCAAAATGCGTTTTTGTGTTGTTGCGACTCCATGATGATAAATGGCATATTTTTGGCGTTTCATATGTGAAATATTTTTTTTAGAACAGATAACATTAAGTACTAAAATTCATCGATTGAAAAAAGAATCAACAGATGGCCAGATAGCTTGTATTTAATTTTTTTATTTTTAAACCATAAAGATTTATTTCACTTTTTTCGATATTTTTTAAATGCTTTTAATAAATCGGAACTCTAATAAAGTATTAAGTTTAATTCACTTATTCGAATTTATTTTGTAATTCTTCGTAAACATTTTTAAACCCTTCCTTTGGTTTTTGGTTTAAGAAGTGGGATATAATTTAAAAAAAAAATATTGTTTCAACCCTGCCACATTTTTTTTGTGCACGACTCCATTTTTTATTAATTTGTGTAGCTACACTTTTGATAAATGGTAAATAGTTCTTTCCGGTAATCAGTACCGATGTAATCGGAATTACTTACACTACGATATTCACGATAATTAAACTTCCATTGGTAATAATTTATCAAAATTGTGGACTGTGGTGGACGACAGAAATCTTCCATCGCGATACAAAATTGTATTTGGTAGGACATGGCGCACAATGTAAATCAAATCACTGAATTTATGAGAAACAGAGTACTGAATCTGGCCTAAAAGTGTTTTCTGCACCTTTACCTACTCCACCTATATTTCAGCAACTTTACAAGCGAATTTCAAGGCAAATAATTTATGTTTGATGGGACCCACATCTAAATAAATAAACACAATTCGTAACCATGTCCACGTTAAAAAAATTTCGTAAATTTATCGTAATTTTCGGTCATTTGGACTCTATGGGTTTTATGTCAATGTAAAACGTGGAACGTCAATGTAAACGTGTTCATTTTTTGTTTCGCATGCTGTTAAATTTTAATCATTGAGTACCCCTGCTGCTATTATTAAGAAAGTCCTCAGGTAATTGTGCCAATCGTAACTATCGATTTTACCTCAATTACGGCAATCGTCGTCAAAATACCTGTTACACTATATCCGATTCCAGAAAACTGAGAGATGTTACCAATGGTTGGCGTATATTTTCTGTAAGTTAGAGCACAGTACAGTATAACCGATTCCAATCATCTCAGAGACAAACCTTTTATTTTAATGTGGTTAAATGTTTCGCACAGGACGATTCATCCATTTTCAGAAAATATATGCCTACACTTGGTAACATCTCTGAGTTTTTCTGAATCGGCCATAGTGTAGCAAGTATTTTGAAAAATATTTGAATTTTAATGAATTAATTTTCTTACTCGTAATAACTCCTACTTTTGCATGAAATATACATTTTTGGCGATCTTTTTTAGTAAATATGTGCTTTTCACTTTTTAGAAGTTACACTTTTCGTTAATTTGTGTAGCTACACTTTTCATTAGTTTGTGTAGCTACACTTTTCGGTAAAAACTTCACTTCTTTTTTCCTCCAGAGTATCACTTAATTTGATCAAATGGACCTAACGTTCAAGTGTAATAGTTTGACCAGGTACCAGAACCTTGTAGTAAATTACTCTTTTCCTATCCCAATAGACAAACAGTAACACTTTGTTGGCATGAATATTCATTTTTGCAACTGATGCTGATGGCTTTAGGAATATCGTACAAAATCCAATTTTCATAACGTAATGATTTTGTGCAAAAAATTCTTTCTTTTGTACCGAGAAAGCAAATTCATGTAGATGTGAACTTTTCGGCTTTTGTTTTCATTGCATGTAATCGGAGTGATATTGCTTCGAGAGTAACTCCTAACTGTTCTGTAAGCTCCTTTTGAGTTTGACACGGATTTTCATCCAGTAAAACTTTAAGTTTTTCGTCTTCAAATTGTTTTACTACACCTGGACGTGAATCGTCCTTAAGACTAGAATTGTCATCACGAAATCTTGCAAACCACTTTTTTAGAATTGAATGCAATGACGAAAACGTTGCGTATCGACATCCATTTCTTAAAATTGATGCACACGGAACGACAGTTTAATAAATGACTGAAACTTATGTCATAAAAACATCAATGACAAAGCTAAATATACTCAAAATGGTGGCGATTTGGATGCGTTCAAGCATATTTTTAACTTCAGAGCCGAGTTTCTACTAGCATACGTAATAAATTTCAATTTAATTATTTACTCTATTTTCTCATATTATTTCATTTTCTTGTCATTTGGCATTTATCTTTAAATCTAATTTTTTTTATGAGGAAGCAGATCCTACTCCCAATATACCTCTTTCCTCCGGAACTGTAACTTGCTTTCCGTTAATTTCTATTTTTTTCGTTTTAAATTTTATTTTGTTTCTTAGTTCAGCAATTTGATATCCCTGAAGAGTGTGTCGTGTGTTTGTGGATAAGCTCAACGACTTACTCCTAAAGAGCTTCAACGATCACAATGGTCCATCATATAAAATGTTGAACAAGAAGCATTTGTTGATAATCTACCATCTAAAAGTAGTTGATATTGGTCAACTTATCCGAGCTACTTCCGATGGTTCAGCATCAATTTTGAGTTAATGGAGGACAGATAATGGGACACTTATAAAATTATCGTAGTTTATTATAAAGGCATGTCCAATTCCAAGGCATATATATTGTCATTTTATATGCCTCACCACCAATGCTATGGATATCGAAATATCCACATATTTATCGCCGCCATGAAGGGATTTATTTGCCGGTTGTTACACTTTATATAATGATACAGCTACATATTTTTTCGGAGGTCATCGAAGTCAAGCAAGGTTGTTGAACATTTTTCAATCAAGAGGTTATAAAACACACTATCGAGCACTTTTCGTCCCGCCCACCCCATATCAGTGGCTTACTTCGTTTCAGTGGTAGAATTACATCCTGGGAATGGTTGGGATGATTCGAGTGGTCACCGTTATGACAAAATCGGGATTGTTAAAAGGATCTGCACAGAAACTCGTACCTTTACCATTTAAAAAATTAATTTTTATTACTCATATTTATTTATTTATTTATTTTAATATGAATGTTTGAAGTTCATATGAACTTATTACATTAGTGGCAAACTACTTTATTCTAATCTATTACAAATTTTATTTATTAAATTAACCTATAGGTGTACAGCGACATATTAGCGATTCAAAACTTGAAATTGGCAAAAGAAGAAAAATAGAATTTTGATATTATTAAGCTGAAGAAAAGTATTTTTTCCGAAACACGGCAGGAGATTTAGATTTCTTGACGTCATTACTTAACGAATTCCACATGCAAACTCCCCTCACAAAGAATGATGAATTCATCAGATTACATTTATTAATAGCCGGAGTCAAAAGATGAATATGACGATTGGAAGACGAAACTAATTTCTCAACAATATAGGTGGGCTGTTTATACTTTAAGAACTTGAAAATGTATAAACAAACTCGAAACTCATAGAATTCAGCAAGAGAACAACCAAGTAATGAATTAGTAAAATTCGAGATATGGTCGTACTTTCTTAGCCCGTATACGTATCTCACACAAGAATTAAATATCAATCGAAGTTCATTAAAGTACTTCTTCTTTAATACAAAGAAGACAATATCTCCGTACAAAAAATGTGGAAGGATGTAAGATTTCACCAATTGGAGTCTAAGATTGGTATTAAAGCACTTCGTGGTAGCCCATAACATTCTTAATAAAGAAATCACTCGATTACAAACTGTTTCGATGTGGTAACTCCAGCATAAGCATTTGTCAAAAGTTAAGCCTAAATTATTCACAGAATCAGAGAAATCTACTTCCTCTCCAAGTACACTGATTTTAGGTAGGTAGTGCGTATCACGAATTGTAGAAGATATAATAATAGATTTGGTTTTTCCACCATTAAGTTCAAGATAATTTTCTATAGACCATTTCGTAATCAATTCGATATCGGAATTAACAGTTCCAATAGAATTTGTTATCTCGTTGGGCCTACAAAATCTATAAATTTGCAGGTCATCAGCGAAAAGGTGATATTTGCATTGAGTGATAACAGCAGGTAGGTCGTTTATATACATCATGAATAGAAAAGGACCTAATACCGATCCCTGGGGAACACCGCAATTAGTATAACAAAAGCTAGAAATTCCTGAATTAGATCTAACGAATTGTGATCGATTTGATAGATATGACAAAACCAAACGACAAGCCGACATTGAGAACTTAAAACTGTTACGAAGTTTGCTAACCAAAATTGAATGATCAATTTTATCGAAAGCTTTACTAAAGTCTAGAAGAACCAGCGTACAAAGATAACCCTTATCTATGGCCCTGCGGATGTCGTCATTGATGTGTAGTAAAGCACTATTAGTGCTGAAATGACGTCTGTAAGCAGACTGGTACTTTGATAGTAAATTTTCCGATTCAACGTAAGTTAATATTTGTGATTGCAGTATTTTTTCAAAAACTTTAGACAAAGCGGGAAGCAGACTAATAGGGCGAAAATCAGATAAGCATTTGGGATTTTTATTCTTAGGAATGGGAATAATGATTGATTGCTTCCATTTCTCAGGAAAGATAGAAAATGTTATTAGGCTATTAAAAATATGTAGTAAGTAGCAATCAACCTTTGGTAAAATAAGTTTAACGAACTTAATTGGTATTTCGTCAACTCCGACAGCGTTTGATTTAACGGAATCCAAAGC
Organism: Nephrotoma guestfalica; assembly: GCA_963691935.1. Classification (NCBI taxonomy): domain Eukaryota; kingdom Metazoa; phylum Arthropoda; class Insecta; order Diptera; family Tipulidae; genus Nephrotoma; species Nephrotoma guestfalica. The sequence goes on along the minus strand of CAVNVL010000052.1, from coordinate 220,897 downwards.
ATCCATAAGGTCAGTGATATCGATGTTATTAAAACTAAAGTTACCTTCCATCGAACTAGAGTTCATTAGAACATCAACGGTTGGTAACCCCGCTGAACGTGCACTGATATGAGAAAAGTAATTATTGAACTCACTTGGTGAAAATTGCGTAGATGGTTTTTCGTTGGATGAAAGAAAGGAACCAACAGATTTCAAATTTTTCCAAAACACTTTTGAAGGAAGAGATGGGTGCAATATAGATGAAAAATAATTGGACTTCGCGCGTTTTAGCTCATATGAGCTTGTCAAATAATCCAGTTAAAATCAGTACATCGTTGGTTTCGGCATTGGTTCTGCCTACCCTATTCAAAAACTTGTAATTCATTTTGTTTCAATTCGAAGTGAATTCATTCGATTTTTTTTTAAGTCCAACAGTAAATCGGTTTCTTGTGTAGTTCACGGATTTCAGTAAAACCTGAAAAAATCGAAAATTTCTCAAATTTTAGTGCTCTAATCGTGCACCGACCAAATTAGCTCGCCTCAATTAAACCTGTACCATAATTTGTTACAACAAATTCCGATTTTATTACAGTTACCGTTTTCGAGGAGCGAGTGGTCGGTTTAGCTCACAATTTAACCTGCACTGCTAAAATTGTAACTTTTGGTGTAGCTATGATATCGGGGTGGTTATTGAACCAAAATTTAATTTATTACAAATTAATTAGTTAGTTAGTTTAAGACCACCCCTATAACTTGCCTAAGGGTAAATTTCACCCCAAAACGATTATTACAGGGTGGCTGAGACCAAATGTCACTGACATCACTTTGCTGTCATTTGTGTAGTTGTCATTTTCGCGCGTCAATTTTTTGATAGATTGAAGTTTGGCTAGTTGTTTACATGTGGTCAACAAATAATTGTTCTAAATTAATAACTTCATAAAAAAATCGCAATGGAATTCAAACGTAATAGTGTAATTGCACTGTATTTGGGTGGAAATTCACAAACAGCAATAGTTCGTCAGCTCCAGCATTTGAATGTGAATAAAATGTTTGTGTATCGAACCATAACTCGATACAACGAAACTGGTAGCATCGCTAAACGCAACAGAGGCGGTCCTAAAAAGACAGCAACATCAAAAGAAATGATACGAAATGTGAAGAAACGAATCCAACGAAATCCTCGTTAAAGTGCCAATCAATTAGCCGCACGTCTACATGTTTCACGATACAGCATTCAAACCATATTGAAAAATGAACTACACTTGAAGTCCTACAAGATACAAAAAGTTCAAGATCTTACGGAGGCACAAAAAAAAGTTAGGCTTGAAAGAACACGAGCATTGAAGGCCTTGGCCGAACGTGATGAGATTCCAAAAATTGTCTTTTCTAATGAGAAAATTTTTACCATTCAACAGTATGTGAATAAACAAAATGATCGTGTTTGGTTAGAGCCCAAGTCAAACGATAATTTGGACACAAGAGTTGCCATGCGCAAGCAATCACCAGCTTATGTTATGGTTTGGGCTGCAGTGACTGCAGATGGACGCACTCCTCTGGTTTTCATCGAACATGGAGTCAAGGTAAACCAAGAGGTGTACCGCCAAAAAATCATAAACGATGCTTTGCTACCTTGGGCACGTAAACACTTTGGTATGAACCGTTGGACATTCCAACAGGACTCGGCACCGTCACACAAAGCTCGAGCGACACAGCAATTTTTACAAAATTGCGTTCCGCGGCTGATTTCGTCGAAAGAATGGCCACCATATTCACCAGACTTGAATCCCATGGATTTCTCCATATGGTTCATTTTGAAGAGTAAGGTGTCCACTAAAAAATACGAAAGTGTTGATGCATTGAAGTCAGCTCTTGTTCGAGAATGGAATAAAATTCCGCAAGCTCACGTTCGGTCAGCATGCAATGCTTTCTATGGAAGACTGAATCAAATAATCAGAGCCAAAGGAGGTCATATCGAGCAGTACCATGTTTTTCATAAAATGTAATATGTTTTCAGCATATTCCACGAAATTTCAATAAAAAATAATCAAAATTAAAAAAATTACAGCGTCTTCATTTGGTAACACTTGGTCTCAGCCACCCTGTATTTCAAAAACATCAATGTAACCAACTTTAATAATTTTTTTACACCAGACTGCCCCCAAATTTTGGGAAAAATGTTGCAAGAAGTCTTGTTGAGAGTAGGTCAACCTTATCCAGGTGAGTAATAAATTATTTTTGAGTCAGGTCACACGGGATTGGCTCCGAACGGTAAATGTTTCAAATAGGTAATTTAAAGGTCGTTTTTATACCATCTTTAATGGTTTATTACACCAGACCACCAGCAGATATTGGGTCAAATCTTACTCCGTGGTAACATTAGACTCAATATCTGGTGGCGGCCTGGTGTAATAAATTAAAGGTTGTAAAATCGAACTTTAAATAACAAATTTGGAGCCTTTACCGTTCGGAGCCAGTTCCGTATATCCATTCACAAAAATAATTTATTACACATCTGGATAAGGTTGACCTACTCTCGACAAGACTTCTTGCAACATTTTTCCCAAAATTAAATTAAATTTTGGTCCAATAACCAATGTAGGTTTATTTATAAGCAAAACCGACCACTCGTTCCTCGAAAACGGTAACTGTAATAAAATTGTTTTTTTTGTAATAATTTGTAATAAATTCATTATGGTACAGGTTTCATTGAGGCGGCCTAATTTGGTCGGTGTAGGTTTAGAACACTTCAAATTTTCCTGTTTTAAAATAAATGTCATTGCACATTTACTGAGAAGTACTATTTGAAAAGAAAGTCTTCTGTTTTAATATTTTGTTCTTACCAAAAACCAGTGTTGTGCCGTATTGTCTACACCGCGTAGATAATTGATAGTCTACGCGTGTAGACAATGTGTTGATAAAATTACAGAAACGGGGTCGACAATATAGAGAATGTAGACAATGTCAAAAATTATTATTTCTGTTAGCAATCATCAAAATTCTATGATTTCTTTGCTAATGGAACCATTTCAAAATGGAGTTCATTCTTTCTTCACATTTAAAAATTTGACCCCAAGTTATATGATAATGAAGCACATTTATGTATATGTTATCGTTAAAGTACGAAGTTGTTCACCTAAACACCCGTAGTATTATGTATTCAACTTGTGAGGATTAAATCGTGAAAATGAGGTGCAGCAACTTGCCACGTGTCCATGATTGTTATGTCGGCCGTTACCCAATACAGTAAGCAAGCACTCATCCCAAGTGAGTCGGGAAAATTTATGTTTTTTGTATGTATGTATGCTTTAGTTTCAGTACAATTCCAAAAAAATTTACAGAATCCCGCGTTAAAAAGTAGAATTTTATATACAGTTAAATTTTTAAACCAAACCAAGGGCTATCAGAATGTTAATGTACCTTCCTAGGTTCGTAACCCTAATTAATGCCAAAATATGACTGTTTGTTCATTGAATATTTCAGGCAATATTTGTTTTCCCTTTATTTCCAATTTAAAAGCATGCTTCTTATGCATAAGGCGTCTACTGGGCTGGACCATCTAACTCTGTTGGGTGCTATTGCTTTGATTTCCACCCATGACTTTCCGAGTTGTTTCGCTCTGCTGACATCATTCGTTTCCATGTTAGATGGTCGTTCGACTTTCCTTTTCCCTTGTGGGTTCAATTCCAGAGACCTTCTTGTCATGTTATTCTTCAATTTCCACTTGCTTTGAATCGTTTGCCTAAAGAGCTGATCATTTGTCATTTTGTTGGGCCCGAAGTAGCTCAGTATTTGCCCAAGGCATTTATTTATAAATTATATTATTGCTGATCTTATGTGTACGCTTCCAGGTTTCGCAACCGCACAGCAACCTTAATTTCACATACAAATTAGACATTCTTAGCTTGGTGTTTAGGGTTAGGATAAATGTGTCCCAGACTTTGCGTAACAGGTTGAATGTTGTTCTGGCTTTGTTGATTTGTTTGTTGATTTGTTATTTATGTATTTATCTGGTTTTTCGCTACAGTACAACCAGGGTATATAAATGCATTGACCTCTTCTAATTCCTGTTGGTTGATAGATATTGGTATGTGTTTAGCATATTCGGCTTGGTTTTCCTGATAATTATTTTGAGACCAACTTCGTCTGCCTGTTTGTGTGTTAACAGGCGTATGTCAACTGTATAATCTAGATCATTGAGTTTCTCCGTTAATCCCCACCACAATTTAATACTATTAGAAACAGAAGTGGCCAGAGTACGCATCCTTGTCTTACTTCTTTGCTGTTACAGTAAGATTCACTTTGCCTTTGTATTGGATTCGATTACCTGTTCGATTATGAGTTCGCTGTGTTATGTGGAATGAACGTTCGAAGTTGACGAAGAGTATAAGTACAGTGGTGAATTACATTCGTTAGACTGCTCAGTGATGATGTGTGTTGTGTTAATATGATATGATCGGCACAACTTTGCCCTAGTCTGAAGCCATTCTTAATGTCGGGTTGACTTATATCTTTATCCATATCTTAATGGTTATGTTGAAACGGGTTGTATAGTGCCAATTTTTGCATTCTTTTCATAGGTCACCTTTCTAGGGAATCATTATAGTCAAGTCTTGTTTCTTTTTCCGCTATTACACCGGAATTCCACACTTTTGTTAATTACTGGTGTTGAGCTCTTGCGTATTCCGATATGTCTTCTTTGAATATTTCAACTTGTACATTGTGCGTTCCAGAGGCCTTGTTCGTTTTAATAATGACATTGCTAACTTGCCGCTCCGTTCCAGGGTGAGTGTTAACAGGTTCGTTATTAACGCCAGTTGTTAAATCGAATATTTGTGTATCGTTAGTGATGTTGTTTGCGAAATATTTCATTCATCTCTTGACCCTCCTTGCCATTTTCTAAATTTCTCATGCCGTATCCTTCCTATTGAGGTTTCAGCTCCAACGCATTTTGTTGGCACATTTGCAACTTGAGTTGTCGGCGTTCTTCAATTTTCTTCCAAATTTTATCATTGATCCAGAGTTTGCGTCTAAATTCTTGTACCCGCCCTAGTTAGTGTGCTGGTAGCTATTTTGATATAGGCTTCCAGAATGTGTTTCTTGTCTCGGAACCTTTTAATCTGTCAGTGTTCGATTTTTTTTTTCTTGATCAGTTTTACAGTGGCAGGCTTAATTTTGGAATGTGATATTACCAGTTGGAGATCACTTTGAATTTCTGCAACACTCATTGCCCTGACATCTTGCTATAACGTGAGAAATTTCTTGTTGATCATTACGTGATCAATTTGGTTCATTGTTCTGCCATCGGGTGATGTTTATGTGTATTTATTTGTATATATTTTTGAGTGAAAATTTACTTCTTTCTATAAATAGTTGGTTTGTCAAGCAGAAGTCGATGAGTCCTTCTTCATTATTATTATGCACAGAGTCTAATGCTGCGGTGTATGCATGTTGGTTGTCAGGTCGGTGTTATCTGTTCTAATTTCCGCATTGAAATCTCCTTCTAGTATTTATGTTGATCATTTTCTGTGTGTCCTTGTGATTGCGGCTTATAGTTGCTCATAGGACCAATCTTTAATTGTTAAATCTACGCCTTTTAATATCACTGAATATCATGGTTGTGTTTCGTAATTTTGAATGGAATCTTGTTAAGTCTACAATTATTCTGCTACTGACTAGTTTCTAATCTACTAGTGCCTTCTTTGCTTTAGCTGTTGAAAATATGCCCACGCCATATATTCATCGCGTTCAAAGTACATAATCAAGTAGTTTCCTTCGCTTGTGTTTATTTGACCACTGTTTTTTCATTTCACTGCTGCTTCTGTTAGAGTTTTCATGTTCCAATTTTCCATACGTGCGCGCCCTCGTACGAAATTCTGTGGTCCATATTAGCCGGTTTGCATCATTTATTCTAGTATTCGTTTTTGTAATCATTTTGAATTCGGATACTAGTATTCCGGAGGAGGTTTCGTACCATTCAATTCCTTTTTCATCTATATGATGTTCCCAAGCGGTGACCCAAATTTGTACTAACGCAAGCAATGGTTGCTTGATGTTGGTGATGAAAATGTTGCCTTATCTATCTCTGCCACTCCCCCCCCCCCCCCCTTCGCTCTCATTCCAAGCAATATAACTCTTGTGAAGACTTAGAAAAACCATCGTTGATTGATAATCAATTGATGAGTGTTTCGGACAAATGTAATCCTGAACTAACCTAAACAAAAATTCATATCACTTACATTAAAAAAAACTCCTCACCTGTATTTATGATCAGATAATTTTAGTCTGGAAAACCCACATTATCTGCATGGCACGTTTTTTAACCAAAAACAGTAAAATCTACCAAAAAAACTCATTTGGCCTAAAATTTTCGTAGTAACCCCCAACTGCTTTGATCAAGAAACGGACATTGAAACCAGACGGTAAATTTTGAACAGCGAATTTCTTTGAAACCATAGTTGAATTTAGCCTCGTATAGCGTTATGATAATCGATTAAGCTCTGGAAATTACATTGGAAACCAACATTTTGTTTAATCTCGTTAAAAAACTAACTCGATTTGAACTAGAATGCAAATTATTAATTTCTATTGCCCGATTTCTATTCTATTTGTTAACTGGAAAACTATAAGATGACGACCTGGTGCAGAAAAACAATAGAAACAACAACAAAAAATCAATAATTTACATTGTCTACGAATTGTCTACATTGTCTACCAATTCTCGACATTGTATACTCAGAAATCAATTGTCTACGCTATTTTCGACACCAACATGTAGACAATTCGGAAATATGCGTAGACGCACAACATTGCCAAAAACTAATGCGAGTGTACCTAATCATGTGAATCTGACTGTACGTAATCAACTAAAGTCAAATTTTAGCTAAATGCTTTCAAAAAAGAAATTCCATTGCATTTTACAATACGTTTGCTTTAGAGAATTTCGATTGAAACCACCGAGAATTTATGCAAGCCATTTCTGACATTGATTGAATACATTGCTCGCCACAAAGGCAACCAACCACATACATATCCATTAAATGAGCTATTAATCTCACGAAATCCATACAAAAGAAGTGCACATCGCGTTTTTTACGCTAAAACCCAATAAATTCCGTTAAACGGAGGAAAATGGAAAAACACTGTAGAAATTTCACTTCACATAAAATGTTTAGACAGTTCCATATATACCATACCTACCTACATAATAGACTGTTTGATTTGTTGCTTTTTGTTGTATTTTGATCAAGCTATTTACAGAAATTATATTAACACAACAAAATAAAATAAAACAACAATAAAAAATAGTAAAATGTAACTTGACATGTAAACAGAAAAATGAAAATCTCACGTTTTGATGCCAAATTTTTCCACTTTTTTTATTGTGTATATTTGGAAAATTGAATTTCCACTTCCACCATTTTCCCATTATTATTTAATTTTCTAATCTATCGCAGCAACAAAATACACACAATACAAATTCAACAAAATTTTGCTATGGTACGTAGTATGTTGACTAAAAATTACATGTACGTACCGAGTTTTGAATATCATTCCAATTTTCTAACAGCAACAACAACAACAAATAGCGAGTGACATCTTTAATTAAAGGTAAAACGCAATGCATTTTTTGGGGGGGAAGTTATTATCAACCAGAACGATGAATACTCGTCGAATTTCAATGCAGTACCTTTTCTAACAATTATCAACAATTATTTGTATAAAAGGATTGATGCTCGCACGAAATTTCAAAAATTACAAAATGTGTCCACAGTCCCTCCCCAAAATAAAAATAGCAAAAATAGTTTTTTCGCACAAACAAAGGTGTGCATAGTTCGAATATTTCATAAAGTTGTGTTTAAAAACCAATTGGGTTTGATTTGGTTTGAAATATGAGTATATAAAATTACAATTTAAATAGAAATTTTCTTTAATTTGCTTCGAAAATTGTTTAAGACATTTTTCTTTCTGTTAATGGTGAATTTACAAGAGCAAAAAATACCATGTGAAAAAAAAATAGATTTAATGCGAAATCGTGATATAAATTTAGTATTGATCGCTTCGTTTAATCAAGTCATTTGCCTTCCCATAAACACCACACATTTTAAATAAATTGACTCGATATTCTTAAACTAACAAGATTTCATCTAATTCGGAGTTACATATTGAATAATTACTTACTAAATATGGAACTGTTTCCGTTCAAACTTAGAATAACCTGCCTAAATTGGTAAAAGTAAAGTGATTTTAAAAAGTGCACTTGGTTGAAAACTCACGACGTAACGATATTAATATTTGATGGGAATGATCTGGCACCCTGTTAAAGTTAGCCGATACTTTCCAGCCAAAAGTGAAAAAATCGATAATGCAGATAGTGTCTTTGCTATATCAGCCGAAAATACAATATGTTATGTCAAATATTAATATGCATCAGCCGATATTTTTCAGCCGACATTTCTCAGCCGATATTTCTCAGCCGATATTTTTCAGCCGAAAGTGTTTTTATACCAAAAAAATTTTTGAATTTTTGACTCATAGATGGAAAATTTCAAATCACAATAAAACCCATTACAATAGAAAACAAAAGTACAAAAAAAATTACAAAAATATTTTAAAAAAAATCAACTGAAACCGTTAAAAAAATTAAACCGGAAAAATTCATTTTACTATTGGGAAATTGCAAATAAACATAAAAATACAAAATTTGAAAATTTCTAAATATTTAGTATCATGGTTGAAAACAGATTCAAATGAAAGGTCTTACTGATGCTCGCACCTAGAAAAAATTGCAGTTCAATTTTCATGTGGGGAGCCCGGGAAAACTCGATTGAATATATCGCACGCACAACATTTGAAAACTTCTAAATGTTGATCGTTTAAAGTGTCATGATTGGAAACAGATTCAAATGAAAGGCCTTAATGATGTTCGCACCTGGAACCTTTTATTTGAATTTTTTTCCAACCATGACACTTTAAACGGTCAATGTTTAGAATTTTTCAAATTTTGTATTTTTATGTTTATTTACAATTTCCCAATAGTAAAATGAATTTTTCCGAAAAACTATTAATGCTATTAAAAATATTGATTAGTGTTTTATTTTTAATGGTTTGAATTTTTTTTGTTGTAGAAAACAAATATTTGTGGTATAAAAAACAGTTTCGGCTGAAAAATATTGGCTGATGCATATTAATATTTGACATAACATATTCTATTTTCGGCTGAGATAGCAAAAACACTATCTGCATTATCGATTTTTTTAACTTTCGGCTGGAAACTATCGGCTAACTTTAATGCCTTATTAAAGTTAGCCGAAAGTTTCCAGCCGAAAGGTAATGCAGATAGTGTCTTCGCTATCCCAGCCGAAAGATGACAATGCAGATATTGTTTTTGCTATCAAAGCAATGCATCCATTGCTATCCAATTTGCATCCATTTAGCATCAATTTTGTTGAGAAATTCTGATGGGGATGCTGGGGTGTAATTTAGCACAATTTCGCTAATTCATCGCTAACTCAATATATCAAAAATGCATTGAATGGACTGTCGTTCAAGATTATCGTGCTTTGTCATTGATGCCACTATGATTACTTGATAGGCCATATTGTTGGTCAACTTCGGCCTAATTGTGGAAAAATTCTGATGGGGATACAGGGGTGTTATTTTGCAAAAATTCGCTAATTCAATATATCGAAAATGCATTGAATGGCCTGTCTTTGCATCCCCATCAGAATTTCTTCCCGATTAGGCCGAAGTTGACCAGCATTATGGCCTATCAAGTAACCACAGTGCCATCAATGACAAAGCACGCTAATTTTGAAAGACAGGCCATTCAATGCATTTTTGATATATTGAGTTAGCGATGAATTAGCGAAATTGTGCTAAATTACACCCCAGCATCCCCATCAGAATTTCTCAACAAAATTGATGCTAAATGGATGCAAATTGGATAGTAATGGATGCATTGCTTTGATAGCAAAAACAATATCTGCATTGTCATCTTACGGCGGGGATAGCGAAGACACTATCTGCATTACCTTTCGGCTGGGAACTTTCGGCTAACTTTAATAGTATGTTAGTTGTGGTGTTAGGTCAGAAGCATTTCAATATTCGTAGAAGGCACTTGTTTACGAACACCTGTAACTTCTTTCTGATTTTGTCTGTGTGTTCCCATGTTTCGCACCCATACAGTAGTACTGATTTCACACACGAGTTGAACATTCGTAACATTGGTATTGCGTGACAGGACAGAAGAATCCTAGACTGTATGTAACATGTTCAAGTCTCGCTCTGTCCCACCTGTTTTCATTATAGTGCAACCAACGTATACAAATTTACGCCTTTAATTTGTACATTGTTGATGTGCATCGGTGTGGTTATAATTGTGTTGAGTCTCATCGTGTTGGTTTTACTGTTATTTATCTTGAGCCAAGCTTCGTTAGCTAGAATTGGTAGCTGTTGTACTTTCCGCTGCATGTCTGAGTGTTTGTGTATGAGCAGGCAAATGTTATCTGCATAGTCCAGGTATTTGAGTTTACATATTAGTCCTCATTATATGCCATTAGGAGACGTGACATCCAATTTCCGTATTACATTATTTAATAGGATCAGGAACAGCAATGGTGAGAGTACGTATCCTTGCCTTATTCCCCGAGTGTTGCAGTATTTTTCGCTTTGATAGGCTTGATTGAGTTCATGTGATCAGTGCAACTTCTTCCTGGTCTCCAGCCAGCTTGTTCGCTTCTTAATGTTGCATTGATCGTAGGTGAGGTTCTGTCAAGGATGATCATTGAGAGTATCTTTATTATTGTGTTGAGGAGAAAGATATCTCGCCAATTCTTGCATTAACTTAGGTCACCTTTTTTGGGGGATTCCAATTGTCAAGCCTTCTTTCCATTTTTGTGGTATTCTGCCAGAATTCCACACTTCTTGGGTTATTTGTGTTAGTGTGCTTGCAGCTCTAGATGAGTCTCCTTTGAATATTTTGGCGGTTATACTATCTGTTCTAGCAGCCTTATTGTTCTTCAGCTTTTCAATGGCATTTTTAACTGCCCGCTTCGTTAGTGGATGGGTGTTGGTATTTTCATTATTGGTGTCATCGGCGAGCAGAGGTTTTCGGTGGTATTGATAACATCTTCCTCGAAATATTCTTTCCATCTCTTTAACTCTTCTTCATCCGTTGTTAATACTTCACCAGTATTATTCCTTATAGGTGGTATGTTTGTAATTTTTCCGGTGACTTTCCTTACACACTGGTGTAGTGCTCGCATATTTTAGATGTCTCTTTAGTAGCCTTGTGGGCGCTTTCTGCATATTTTCTTCGATCATTCCTTGCCATCTTCTTTACTTGCCGTGCTGTTTCTTCTTGTCTGCGTGTCACCTCTGCCGCCTTTTGTTGGTACATTTGTAGCTTAAGTTGACGGCGCTCCTCAACCTTTCTTCATGTATCATCACTAATCTAAGGTTTCCGATTGTATTCTTGGTAGCCGAGTATTTCCGTAGTAGTCTTGATGTAGGCTTCTTCTGTTTGGTTCCATTTTTGTTCTATACTGGTGGCTTCATTTCAATGGACGTTGAGTTGGAGTGTTTCACTGAAGATGTTTCAAGTTTTAGTATCTTTCAATCTGTTTATGTTAAATTTCTTCCTATTTGTCGTATTTGAGCGTTTCACAGCGGCTGGACTCAATGAAGTTAGCCCGAGTCCGAATTTTTGAAAAATTTAGTGCCATCCCGAAAAACCATTTATGCTTGACAAAAACAAACAATATAGAAAAATAATATTAATGTAAAAAAAATTACTGGTCTAAAATTTTTTTTTTTAAATTAGATCAGATAAGCTAATGTACTAAGATGCGGAAAATACCTTATGTCCATATCAGGTGGAAATAACATTTTTTTAAATTTGTTTATTTAACTCTAATAGCGATAATATGTGTAGTTATACTGTAATTCTGCAGTATACTGTAATACCTGGAGATAACGCCATCAAACGGCATACATGGTCAGACAGGCCACGATACTATGTTAATGTTGACCCTTCACAAATTATCGGTATACGGGTTAAATACATTAAAAATAGGTTATTTCCACCTGATATGGACATAGGGTAGTTTCCAAATCTTTACATTGGCCTATCTGGCCGTATATGCCGCTTGGTGGCTTTATTGTTAGGTATTTCAGAACATAATTTAATGTGGACTCATAGTAAAATGGCTTTTCGGTTCAAATAAATTTAAAAAAAATTTTTAAATCAGTAATTTTTTTTTACTTTAATATTTTTTCTCTATACTGTTTGTTTTTCTCATGCATAAATGGTTTTTCGGGATGGCTATACTTATCCACGAAATCCACCAAAAAATCCGGGCTCGGGCTAACTTCATCGATTCAATTCGACGCCGTTCTCAGCAACTGGAGATATGTCCACCCATCCACTTTATGGACGATTTTATCTAAGGATCTTCGTTTACGTGCTTACCAAATTAACTTGTGTAGGAATTAAAGCCATCCGACCATCGCGCATGCCGCCAATTCGGCCAATGGACTGAAGCACAAATTGTTGTTGATGTTGATTTTCAAAATATAATTTCAGTTCAGCGATGAAGCTCACTTTTGGTTGAATGGGTACGTTAATAAACAGAATGACCGGATTTCGAGTGAAGATAATCCACAAGCCTGTTTGGTTCGCTTTATGGGCCGGCGGAATCATTGGTCGATATGTCTTCAAAAACGATGATGGGCGGAATGTTACTGGCAACGGTGAACCGTATAGAGACATGAACTTTTTGTACTCCAATTGGCCGGCATACATCTTGCTGATATGTGGTTCCAACAGAACGGTGCCACATTTGATGAAAGACTAATTTCACGTAATGGTCCTGTTAATTGGCCACCGAGATCAGAAAAGCTAAATGCCAACGCGGGGAGGAATTTCCTGATATGGGGACACTTCGAAAAAGAACAAGAAATTAAAACAGGTTGCGGAGAAAATTGTTCATATGCATGCCATGAGCAATTTGATTAGTTAGAGAGGAAACATTTATTTGAGCAGTTTTAGCAATTAAACTCTAAATCGAAACGGGAATTTTTTGGTAAAATGATATCTAAGATTTCAGTAGAGAGTAAAGGAACCAGCAATGCTAACTCGCGTAGAAAATATACATACCTCTATCACTTTTTAAAAGCCGGTATGTTGAAAAGGGTCTGCCATGTATTTTTTACAGATACCTCGGAGATTAATAAAACTAGGGCGCATTATTATTTTGAATATTTAATTGATACCAACACCACAACATCGAAATCTTCACCACAAAATAAATTGGATGATGATGCTGCTCATATAAATAGCTTCGCAACAGTAGATAATTTAATTTAATTTAATTTAATTTATTTATCCAAAAAACTCCAAAAAGAAAAATTACAATGCATGTTATAATAATAATACATAAAATGTTACAATAGTAAACTCGTAAAAAGGATAAAATAATAGGAACCTCCTGAAATAATACTTTTTATTTATTTTGGAAGCCCCATCAAATGTATATACAAAAATTAGTTAGATGCGTGAGGTGCTCTAATTCAAAAGTTCAATAAATTATATAAACAAAAACAAAAGAAAAAAGTCGAATAAAATAAAAAGATTAATAAAAATGATACAAAACTTAATAAACTAAAAACTAATAACTATAATAAAAGTATAAGAGAACAAGTTAAAACATTTAAATCAATATAAAAAAAAAAAAAATTACCATGACGAGCAACGAATGATGATGACTCGGAATGATGAAAAATCAATCTAAAAATCATGTGACGGTACTATCAAAAATATAATTCTTCTATATTTTCAGATTCAATTAAAATCACTTTCAAAGTTTTAAGAAAATTATGGTAGTTCAAAATCACGTCAACATTTGCAAAGAGCTTATTATACAAAAAAGGTGCTATGAACACGAAAGACCTTCTGCAAGCCTCAATTCTTGTGAATGGAACCAGACAATGTTCAGTATTACGTAGATTAAGTGTTTTTGCATTACGCTGCTTCATGTAGCCACCTCTTCTATAAAATAAATTCAATACCCTATAAATATATAAATTTCGAACATTTAGTACACACGACTTTTTGAACAAATCAAAAGAATGATAACGTGAACTCTTGAAGTTGATAATTCTAATAGCTGCTTTTTGAATTTTAAATAAAGGGAATAGATTACTAAAATAAATCCCACCCCATGATGAAATGCCATAATCCAAGTGACTATGGATAAGAGCAAAATATAATGGTCGCAAAAGGTTTTTAGGACACACCGGGCGAAGAATAAACAATTTCCTAATTGCGCTATTCAACTTTTTATTAACATAGGAAACATGTGAAGAAAATTTTAGCTTAGTGTCAATTATAATACCCAAATATTTATATTCGGATACTTTGTAAATTTTAGTGCAAGATAAACTAGCACAGTTATCATAAGAATTGCAAGATGATTTATGACAAATAAAATGTGAAGGTTGGTATAAATTTGATTGAGTGCCTTGTTTATCGACCAAGTCAAAATTCATATATTTAGTTTTAGGGCTAATAACCATGTTATGCAAGTTGAACCATTTACGAAGTACCAGCAGATCATGATCAATAAGACTACAAACATTCACACCATTTTCACTACAGTATGACAGAGCGGTATCATCGGCAAATGCTACCAATTCTCCTTTGAAGTTAAGCTCACAGATTGAATTAATGTACACCAAAAACAACACAGGACCCAGTACAGACCCCTGAGGAACACCTCTATCAATTTTTAAATAATCACTATAAGCATTACCAATACGAACACATTGAACACGGTTTGATAAATATGATTTTAGCAGAGCCAAAGAAATGCCCCTAAAACCGGCATGTTCCAACTTAGAAAATAGTTTCTTGTGATCAACAGTATCGAATGCCTTAGTAATGTCTACAAACAATCCAGCAACTTTCTTATTATTATTTAAACCCACATAAATTGGTGACAAGAAGTCAATAAGTGCATCCTCCGTACTTCGGTTATGTTGATAACCATATTGTCTTTTACTAAAAAATGAATTTTTCTGAAGGAAGTCAATAATACGTGACTTCAAACATTTTTCAAAAATCTTACAGAAAACCGAAAGCAGAGAAATAGGTCTATAGTTAGATACATTCATACGGGATCCAGTTTTATAAAGAGGTATAACAACCGCCATTTTCAATTTGCTAGGAAAAATCCCTGAACCTAAACTCAAATTAAAAATATGAGCCAGTGGATTTAATATAAATAATGCTATACGTTTTAATATAATATTGGAAACATTATCACTGCTAGTTGAGTTGGAATTCTTCAAATTCATAATGAGGCAATATAACTCGTATTCAGAAATCGGATTAAAGAAACAACTATTAGAATTGGCTGTTTTCTTTCCATAAAGAAACTCACTTAATTCGAGATCACTAAGAGTATGATGCTCAATATGTTCATTGGTTAAATTACTCGGAATACTAACAAAAAATTCATTGAATATTTTGCTCATGGTAAAATGATCATCATGTATAATCCCATTACCATCTTCAATACCTTTAATGATAACATGCGAGGAATGTTTGCCAACAAGTTCATTCACCAAATTCCACTGACATTTAGAATTCCTTAAGCAGTTTTGGAATTTATTTTTGTAGTACGCATGTTTTGTACTTGTGATTTCTTTTTCCACAAGTAATTGTACTTTTCGATATTTTTCTCTTAAATTATAATTAGTTGGATGTTTTTTCAATCTTTTAAACAAATTATTTTTAACCCTTATTTTCTTAAAAAGATCAAAATTTAACCAATTTTTCAATCTAGAGTTTACAAAATGTCTTACAGATTTTTTAGACTCATTAATGCAATATTCGATTGTATCAATAAAGTAAGAGTATGCTTCGTTGACATCTGATATATTATACAGGTCTAGCCATGAAATATTAGTAAGTAACTCGTGTAAATGGGCAAAGTCTATTTTAGAACATAACATACTATTATTCTCAATCTCTGCATCACTATTATATTTCACTAGAAGAACTGTAGCATAATGATCAGTAACATTCAAATCGAAGACTAACGAACTAAGTGAAATCTTAGAATTTACAGTTTGCCTAACAAAAATATGATCTATACAAGTAGAAGAATGCTCAGTTACTCTAGTAGGCTGATTAACCAGTGACTTGAAACCATTAGCAGAAAGAAGAAGCAAATAATCTTTCTCAATTGATGCATTTTTTAATAAATCAATATTCATATCACCGATCAGCACGATGTTACCCGCCATATTCGTAGAAAGACAATTCTCTAATTCACTTAAAAACAAATTAACACAAAACTCATGAAGTCTATAGAAACAGACTAAACTAAATTTTTCTCTATCAATAACTAAATCAATTTTCAAAGTATCAGCACACCTGAAGTTTAATTTGTCAATGCTTAAATACTTAATACTATTGTGAATGTAAGCGGCGACGCCACCATTCCGATTAGATGGATTACAATTAGCGAAAAGTTCATAGTTATTTAATTTATAAAAGTCAAGTTCGGAATCTACAATAAAAATTTCACTTAAAAAAATAATATGCGGTAGCTTACTAAGACTTTGCAAATGACAAGTGAACTCACCAAAGTTTTTTCTCATGCTCCGAATATTCTGATGTATAAAAAAAATATCGTTATTATAATTCAATATTTGAAACTGATTATCATCATTCTTCAGAGAATCATCACACAAATCCACTAGGATTTCGTTTTCTAAAAATATATCAGACATAAAAAATTATAAATTATCTAAATCAACTATCGAATTTATGTAATGAATAGCCCCACCATCCGTTTTTCTCATCATAATTGAATAATTTCTCATCCACAAATACTTGTATCCCTTATCTTTCATACATTTTTTAGCAGCAAACAATAAGTTTTTTTTAAAAAGCGTCAAACACTCGTTAATGTATATTGTTCCATTACTTGCAGGGTTCAGAATAGATGACGGTAATTTCTTTAAACGTTTAAATTTCTCCATCACAGATGACTTGATCATTTTGTGGTTGAAACAAATTATAACTTTTCCAACTTTTCCTGGCAATTTGTTATGAACACGAAAACACCTATCGATGTCTGCGTCTTGTATCGGTATATTTAAATGATTTTCTATAAGCTTTACAACTGATGAACGGACATTTTCATTAGGTAGTGTAGGAAGATTAACAATTTCCACTGAATTGGATAACGTGTGTTGTTCAAATTTGTCTATTCTCATCTCAAGAGAAGCAATTTTATCCTTAAGGTATTTATTTTCTTCAACAAGAGAAGCGAGCACCTTGGTTGTTTCATCCAACGCATCGAATCGTTTATTCATAGTAGAAATAGTCTGTTTCAATTTGTTGTAGATTTTCTCCATCATACTCTTATCGTTATTAGTATCAAATTCGAATAAAATATCTTTGGATTTTTGTTGGTGTTTTGGAAGAGGAGAATCATCATTTCTAGTAGCCCGTACATTTAAGTTACATGTAGAGCAAGACCAATGGAATTTTTCATTTTTGAACTGTTCGACGTCGGAGTTAGTCAAGGCCACACATTTGCTGTGATAGATATTATGACAAACCGAACAATCTATGTAACTGTATGTTATGTTCCGATTAATTTTAGTATGGCACTTTACACATGACATCGTATCAAATACACTTTATTAATGATATGACCACGTATTATTATTTTATCAACTGTTTATAAAAAACACTATGTGATCCACTTGTTGTCTATTAATTTGTATTGTTATGAAGCAAAAAATATTAAAGTATGTTATACAGTTATTAAATAAAACCCACAAACACAGCAAAATACATTGTAATTTTTTTATATGGCTTAGTGTGAAATGGTGAATGAAAATAAAATATTCTCTCTGTAATGCCTATTACAACATAATACGAGGGAAATACAGTGATTAAAAACAACTAAAATCAAAAATCAACCGCACCTCACAACAGTTGACAGAAGACTGAGTCTCATTATTGAGTCTCATTATTGTCGACAAATAAAATGTTTCTGGAACCACAGTTTAATTGAAACGAAGTTTAACTTAAGTTTTTTGATTCCAAAGAAAGATTTGTGTAACAAATGCAAGGAGCACAAGACAAAGGGGAAAAATGGCAAAATATTAACTCAAAATGAACAAAACGAGTACACGGATCACATTCAAAACAAATTGGTGAGCAATAGCGGAGAAAGGTACTGACAAGATAAATGTTTAAACCAAATACCCGTGTTATGGTAATTGATCTGAATGTGTAGCAAGTGAGCTTTCATAAGAATTTTGCAAGCTGTGATAACCGATTTTCCGCAACCAGAAAAATTTATTATTTTGACAGATGCTTGTGTTCCACAGAACCATAATACGATTTTATCTTTAAGCTTGTTGAACTTCATGAAGAAAAATCTTGGTATTATCCTCATAGAGCACGAATATTCGGAACCAGGTCACTCCCTTCTGCAACGAGTTGATGCTGTGCACAGTACTTTGGAAAAATATTTGAAATATGGAAATATGGAAATCTACAGTCCAATTGGATTAGTGAGATTACTTGCAAATGCCAAAAGTTTATTTGAAAATATTACAAATGAAAAGTTTATTTGAAAATATGCACTGGTTTTATGTACTTTAGCCAGGCGGCCCAAAAATTTAATTTCTCGTGTGTTCCGTATACCAAACAAAGTACGACATTTAAAGTATGAATCACGAAACTTAACGAATGTTTCATATATAGAGATCGTTTAATGAAGATTTTACAACGTAATTTATAACAAAGCCAACAAGTAGTTTCAGAAGGACAAGAATAATATTGGGCGAGGTTCGAACGCACTTTAGTTTCGATGTAGCAATTTTCCAGAATGATAAGATAAGTGAGGAGAAACGCAAGGATTTTCTAAGTCTTCTCAAATTTATGCCTAAAGTCGACCAAAATACAGTAATTTGAATGAAAAAATTTAATTTTTTTTAAGACTGAACTGAACAATAAAATGTGATTTTGTTGTGTGTGATCTTTACGTGTAATTTCGTCTGCACACTGCAAGATTAATTTTTAATCTATATACCGACTTTTCCGCTATATCACAGATTTTTAACGTCATATAGCGTATGTTAAAAACACTTCTCGTTGGAAAATTATTATTTTTTAAATAAGTTTTCACAAAATTAAAATGATGCCTCACTGCTATTCTCACATAATCATTGCATTAGAATAATCTGTAAAACTTTCAACTATCGCTTCAGACAAGGTCGTAATGATCACGTAAACTTTAATTTTCATTTTTCTCAAAAGTGTGGTTTTGTCGCTAAGCGTACTCTAGTTCTAAGGCGCCGATATGTCTTTGGGGATATGTCACTTGTCTATGCCGATAAACTAGAGACGATTGAATACTTGGAACACAACATTCGGCGAGTTATTAGCGAGGTACGACCGCAATTGCTGCGAATAGTGATAGAAAATTTGGCCTCCAGATTACGCCATGTATGAGCCAGCCGTGGCGGCCACATGGCCGAAATCATATTCATGCATTAATGGCATAAAATTATCTATCCAATACAGCTAGTTTCATTGATATTCAAGATGTTTTTCTTTGTTTTATTTTAATTACTAAATCGGGCATATGGGCCAAATGAAAAATTTATCAATTCATTTTGACCTGTTTCACGGACGAACCCGACATGACTGTTGTGAACTTGCTCTCTTAATACACCTACGGTAATAAGACGATCACCTAATAGCTAGTTAGCAAATTTATCAGACCGGCTAAAGTAAACTAAACAAATTTAATTTTTAATATCATTTCCTAGGTTGTCGACGTTGTTTACATTGTCGACGACAATGACGCGAAGCATCGCTACGTAATCTACGTAATAGATTACGTATCAACAACCGCGTAGATTATATTGCGTAATCTACCTTGCCCAACCCTGCTAAAAATGCGTTACATACTTTTGATTGAAATGCAAATTGATGAACACCACAATTATAAATCAGAAAATTTAGTACATGTTTAGCCGCCGACGAGAACAGGCGGATCCAGAGCATAATGAAATAAAATATAACGGTGGTAGTGAAGTGATAAAACGTGATAGAATACAGCATATTCTAGTTAGTAGTGTTAATAGTGTAATGATGTGTTGTTGGTATTGATGGAAGAATAACGCTGCCCAACCAGTTATAAGCAGGTATTTTTATATGTTGTATCGTATCGAAACAAGTGGCAGCACTATCGCAAACGAAAATTTCTGTTTCTAATTACATTTTTTAGTCATTTGTGTGCCTCTTTTCGACAAAAGAAAACATCCGAAGTAAAGAAACTCGGTATATAGAATTTTGTTGTATATATAATGGTTTTACAATGGTCCATCTATCTCCGCCACTTCTTAACGACATTTGATGAAATTTGCTTAATAGTATTGGATAAGGATTCTAGAGTAAGTTTTTGGATAACATTTTAGGATCTGTTCAGGCTGAACTAAAAAATTTCACCATTTTATATCCTATCACTATAAAATTTGGTTTCTTGGAGTGATTTTAAATTCAAGCATACATTTTAGATAAAATTCTCTCACTTTTACATGAATAAAATGGATTCTAGATTGATCTCCCAGATCAAGATACCATGAACCAGTAAAGTCATGATGATCTATGAAGCTCAAGGATTAACTTCTTCAAATGAGACCTTATGAAAGTTAGCCGAAAGCAAAACTTGTCGATAATGTAGATTTTTCAGCCGAAAGTAATTAATTCCGATCCGTTG
Source organism: Nephrotoma guestfalica (assembly GCA_963691935.1). Taxonomy (NCBI): domain Eukaryota; kingdom Metazoa; phylum Arthropoda; class Insecta; order Diptera; family Tipulidae; genus Nephrotoma; species Nephrotoma guestfalica. The sequence continues at coordinate 200,102 of CAVNVL010000052.1, read as the reverse complement.
ATAGATGCTCATCTAACAAAACATATCAGCCCAAAAAATAACTCCAAAAAACATTTCTAAAGGGTCTTGATTCAGACGATATTTAATTATATAGGCAGCGTTGTATTGCACTTTGACATCGTTGAATAACATTCTCAATGCTTTTATATTCGTAATAATCCCTTTTTGGAATGGTAAAAGGGACTTATTAGTTCCAATTCGCATTTCATTGCATACATTTTCTATATCACCTAAAGTTTCTTCTTGTTCTGGCATTGCCAATCCGTAGGCAGCCATTCTGGGACGCGAATCAATTTTTGGAACTCTTGAATTGAATAAATCGAACCAAACGTTAACCTAAATGATACGAAAATTTTAATGCAAAAAATCAACTGAGCATATGAAAATTTATGATTTAAATTAACCTGTTTAAGTAGAATGGTCAATTCATTCCAGAATTTGAATTTTACAATACCCAAACTGCCTACTCTAAGTAAATTACTAGAATTGGTGTGTGAAAATAGATGCTGTATAAGATAGCAGAAAATTTCCAGCAGAAAAATGTATTTTTGCTGTTCACCGCTAGAGGTATCACTATCACAAAAAGGAAATTTTTATGCTGATATTTTTTGAAATTTTCAAACAAATCAATAATTCTCAGCAGAAAGTTGTGTGAAAAATCAAATAATTTCTGAAAAAGAAGCAAAAATAGATGTTTTAACGTTTTGCGTATGTATAAGGACTCTTAAATATACTAAAATTACCATAATCATCATAAAGCAAATAGAGAAACACAGAAAAAATCGCCTACCTTGATAGCACTCCATAAATTTTTGAAGTCATTTTTACGTGAAATGTTTTCAGTTTTTTAACGAAAGTGTTAGAAAAACCCCCCTGTAACTACCCTCGGTTTATGTGTATATGGTAGCTGAGATCATAGTCTATATACATGAGTAACATAAGAATCATAGCTGGCGTCACTAGCGTTCCATACATTTTTGAAGTCATTATAATGTGAAATGTTTTCAGATTTTTTAACGAAAATGTTAGAAAAACCCCCATGTAACTACTCTGAGCTTATGTTTTTATGGTAGCTGAGATCATAATCTATATACATGAGTAACATAAGATTCATAGCTGGCGTCAGTAGCGTTCCATACATTTTTGAATTCATTTTAATGTGAAATGTTTTCAGATTTTTTAACGAAAGTGTTAGAAAAACCCCCATGTAACTACCCTGAGCTTATGTTTTTATGGTAGCTGAGATCATAGTCTATATACATGAGTAACATAAGAATCATAGCTGGCGTCAGTATCGTTCCATAAATTTTTGAATTCATTTTAATGTGAAATGTTTTCAGTTTTTTAACAAAAGTGTTAGAAAAACCCCCATGTAACTACCCTGAGCTTATGTTTTTATGGTAGCTGAGATCATAATCTATATACACGAGTAACATAAGATTCATAGCTGGCGTCAGTATCGTTCCGTAAATTTTTGAATTCATTTTAATGTGAAATGTTTTCAGTTTTTTAACAAAAGTGTTAGAAAAACCCCCTGTAACTACCCTGAGCTTATGTTTTTATGGTAGCTGAGATCATAGTCTATATACATGAGTAACATAAGATTCATAGCTGGCGTCAGTATCGTTCCGTAAATTTTTGAAGTCATTTTAATGTGAAATGTTTTCAGTTTTTTAACAAAAGTGTTAGAAAAACCCCCTGTAACTACCCTGAGCTTATGTTTTTATGGTAGCTGAGATCATAATCTATATACATGAGTAACATAAGATTCATAGCTGGCGTCAGTAGCGTTCCATACATTTTTGAATTCATTTTAATGTGAAATGTTTTCAGTTTTTTAACAAAAGTGTTAAAACCTGAAAAATAAGTGAAAGCTGGAAATTTTCTGCTATACAGCATTGAAAATAGTTGCGTTGCAAATTTCACCTTCTGCCTTTGGCCACCTTTAACGACTAGATGAGATTCTGTTAAGCGATGAGCAATTTTTAAATCAGAAGTAGATTGATTGTTTAATAATTCCATCTTCTAGAGGTTTTTTGGTCAACAGGTTATTATTTAGCAAAATTCCAGAATCCTAAAAATGAATTCTCAGAAGTTTAATGAGATGAGGAGTGTCACTAAATACATATACTTTGCGATTATCTGTACAAGGATTTGCAAAACATGGGTGACTTTCGTTTATTCCCATTTGGTTCCACAGCCCTCGGTTACCTCCACAATTTCTTTTGTTAATTTTGCATCGTAATTATAATAAACTGGCTGTTTCCAATTTTTAAATAAGCCTCTCGCTATTATAACCTGGACGTAGTTAGCTGGAGCAAGCAACGTGTCAGTTTTTTTTCATATTCGGACATTTTTGAATTTTCATTTCATCTGCCATCAGCACACAGACCTTTTGATAAGGAGGCCATTACGCGTTTCCCATAAGCCTAAAAACAACATTTAATACCCTGGGTTGATGATAATTTTTGAAGCCCAATTTCTTAATGTTGAAACAGCTGGAAACGGATATATTTATTTCCATAATATGCGGTATGCTTTCGGCCCACTTGCATAAATGGCGATGGCCTGTGAAATATCATCCACTTTCCATTGTACTTTTTTTCCTTTATTTTGAATTTTTTTCCATTCAGCTGCCGTAAATATTTGTTTCACATAGCTATTTTCCTGTTCCAACTGATGACATTTTTTCAAAAGCGGTTTATTGTCCTTCATTAAACAGCTTATTTCAGAGTTTTCATCTAGATTTTTGCCGTGTGTAGAATCAAATCAAAGCTTTTACATTTGCGTGTGTTTAGTATTTACCTCTCTTTTATCATGTTATCATTTAAATCAGATGTACTGGTAGTTTTAGCGTATTAAAATTTTCAATGCTATTATTTAGGGCAGGATTAATAGTAGAGTTTTCACAGTCTATTTTCATTTGATTTTCCGAAATATTATAAACTTTCATGTGATTAGCTGAGGATGAAGTATCACAAGCTCTTTTCAGATTTGAAATGAAAATTTCAGATGAAATTTTTTTCGTATAAAACAAATATGCATATTGGTATAGGGTTTTCCAATAGGAATGATATGATTTTTAAGTAACGTTTCGGCCATTTGTAATATTTCATGATCTGTCATTTTTTGTTTCATTGTATTCAATAATGTTTACAATTTCATCATGGTGAGATATACGCAAGAACAACGTTTACAAATCATTCAGTTTTATTATCAAGTTTTTTTAAGAAAATCATCTTCTCCGATGAGGCTCACTTTCATCTGAGTGGTGCGGTAAATAAACAAAACTGTCGATTCTGGTGCGAAGAAAGTCCACAAATTATTCATGAAAAACCATTACATTCACCTAAATTGACAGTTTGGTGTAGTTTTTGGTCTTTTGGAATCATCGGTCCGTATTTTTTTCGAAATGAAGCTGGTAACACCGTTATTGTCAATGGAAATCGGTATAGATCGATGATAACCAACTTTTTATGGCCGACATTGGAAGAAGTTGATCCTGACAACATTTGGTTCCAACAAGACGTGCTACGTGCCACACAGCAAGTGCAACTTGCAAGCAATTGAATTATTGCGAGAAAAGTTTGGAGATTCGATTATTTCAGGAAATTGTGATATTGAATGGCCTCCAAGAAGTTGTGTTTTAACCATAGAATTATAAACTATAGAATGAATGTAAAGATTTTTCCCATATAAAATTTGCTATTTCATGTGTCACAAGCCGGAGCAGGGTGGTTATATAAAAAATGCATATGGTGGTCTCATATGTCAAAGAAAAAACCCCTCAAATCAGTTTTTGTTTTTATTTAAAGTGACGCGTTAAATTTTGTGCTCTTAAAAAATCTTGAAAATATTAATTAAAATAATTAAAAAATAATTAAAATATTATTAAAATAGTTAGTGGATTGTGTAGGGCATCATTTAAGTAATAAAAATTAGAAACATTTAATAAAATGAAGGGTCTCGTGAAAAACTGCTAATTACGCCTAAAAAATTACGAGAAGGAATTTCGTACCATCAGTTAGTGTTTATATAAAATAAAGTGTAAATTTTGTTAAAAAGAAAGTGATTTGTAGTAAAATTATCCTTAATTTAAGTTAAAAATCAGATAAAAAATGAAAACAATTTTGGTTATTAGCGTGGGTTCTTTCTTTTTGTAAATAAATGTTTTTACCAGTGCCGCATTTATCGTATTATTATGGTTCGAAAAGTCTTTTCATAATTTATTTTTATTTTGGAATATGTACTGTAAATACAATTTTTTACAGAAATTATAATGTAAACATTTGTTTTTAGTTTACCAAAATATGCAGAATTCAAAAAGCAATGGTTGAAGCCTCATCAGATGATATTTCAATTGACCAAGAAATTTCTAAAGTAGACGAATCTAAGCTAATCAATTTAAAAAATAGGGGTGGTCTTTTAACTCCTTCGCCGTCAGTATTACAAATTTGTAAATATTCCGAAGCAGTATTAAAACGGAATTGGCTATTGCGGACTACAAAAACATAACGCAACGACAATCTAGTTCTAAATTGTTTAAAAAAGTAAGTTATAACGTTCTTCACAAGCTAATTAGTGTAAATATTTTCAATGATGAAGAACAATATAGTCATTCCCAAGGACAAATTAGTTTGTTAGCTCATTCTATCATAGAAAAATATTATGACATCCGGTTGAATTATTTTTGTAACCAAAGGTCATATAAATTAACAAAAAGAAACAAGTTTGTTTCTTTATTACATTTTAAAGGAATGTGAAATAAATAAGCGTAGTGGTTTTATAATTACTATTTTTTATACACATAATATTATATTTAAATAAAAATAATTAATGTACTTATATTAAAGAAATAAAAATGTAATTAAATTTAAATAATTTTTTAATTTTAACTTCCTAACTTCATTGCATTCGATCGAAAAAAAATTCTAAATACGGCCCTGTTAATTTATATGCTTTTTCTTTTACCCTCCGAATTTGTGACGCTTGACAGTTGCTTACATTCATTCTATATACTCTATTTCTATGGTTTTAACATCATTAGACTATTTCTTGGGGGTTATTTGAAGTCATTGGTCTTTAGCAATAAACCAAACTCTCTTCAAGCTTCAAAAGTCAATATTGAACGTGCTAACTCTTATTGGAAAACCCTATATTTAAATATATGTACATACGTAAGTACATTTCTATAAGTAATTTCTATAAGTATTAAACACTATTTTACTTACAAAATGTTATTTACTATTTCCTTACGTTGCTTTTTTTCTTGGCGATCCTGCCGTTTTATAATTGATTCAGTTAACGCTGTAGATGATGGCAGATTGTCAGTAGGTCTTGCATCGGTTTTTAATTTCTTGCTGTTTTTCGGAGAATAATTTACTAGGTCATGTTGCAAATTTTGTGCAAAATGAACTTTAGCAAAATGTAAATTTATCTTCTCTGCAACATTTGTGAATCCAGATTTTAGCAAAATTTGAATCTTTTGGAAAGCGAAAAAAAATTTATTTTATGTTGATAGTCATCAGCGTTTCTTTTCAACCTTTTATCATTGTTGCTCTTGCAACCGAAAACAGCACAAATTATCATATTTCAAAATTTAAACTGGGAAAAGGGGTCTCCGCCTTAAATGAAATTTGCAATAGTTTTCACTTCGCTACAAATAAATTTACACCCTCTATGTTTTAGAAATATTATATTTTAGTAAATTTTTGGCAAAAAATTAAATTATATTTCAGTAGTTTAATATTTATTTTAAATATTAGTTGTCGTTCTTGTACGATTACAACAAAAACAGACAAGAAACGATGCATGTGACGTTAAAGTGTGAGACAAGGAAAACAAGTTGTATGCGTTCATCCAACCAATCCAGTCTATCCTTGGACTTTTTTGAAATTTTTTGATCAGAAACCTTCGAACTTCGACAAAATTGGTTTTGGGCCAGGGTCATTTTTGATCACTTTTATCAGGATTTAAATAGCTTGACCTTGACAGACCGAAGTTAAAACTATAAAAAAGTAATAACCTACATTGTCTACAAATATTCTACATACTCTACGCATTGTCGATATTTTCTATGCCAAATTAATTGTCTGCACTATTTTCTACACCAGCATGTCGGCAATTCCGAATTACGCGTAGACGCACAACACTGCTTACTACACTATAACAAATAATTGAAGCAAAACAACCTAAGTGTCATAGGGTGTTAAAAATATCTATTTCAAATTTGATGCAAACGCTTATCTCACTGTAAGGAAACGCACAAAACTATTTAAAATAAGGAATAATCGCTTATCTCTTTTCTAGAAGATTCACAATCCTAAATTTAAAATTAAGGAAAAAGCGGTTATTCCAACATCATTTAAATCTGACTTATGTTATGTCTTGAAAAAAGTTATACTTCTACAAAATTAAACCAAAATCCATGAAATTTACATCAATTCATGTTTCGCTTATCTCGACTTAGGCGATTTTGCCTCGTGACCACCGAATTGCATAGTTTTATTATACTTTGTATGTTGTAAGTTCAAAGTACTTTCGTACTAGAGACGACGAAATTTTTAACTTAAAGAATTCAATGCTTCATTCAAAACCAAACTTTCAACGTCTTGGTAATTTCGCCTTGATATCTATCATGTAAATTCTTATTATAACCCTAAACAGAGTTGTTTCAGTTGTATTTTCATTCTTCTCAATTTGTCACCGTGTTAATTTATTTAAACAATTTTCAAGTACAGTTCTTACCGACAGTTGTTAGCTATGCCATACTAAAGCGATTTGAATAAAATGTTCAATTCATCATCTAAACCATTTTCTTATCACACAACTCTATCTCCACAAAAATAGTTTTTAGTTTGATTAAATTTTCACCCAAAACCAAAGTAGAAATATATAAATGAACAGTTGAAATCTGTTTTAAATAAGAGGAAAATCTTAATGCTGGTTTTATATCGATTAAATGCATCAAGAAAAGCAACTAAAATCGTGTGTAAATTAATTCTGAACTTGATAGCAACTAAATGTTCAATTATAACTATCGATCCAATTGAGGCGAGTGCCATTGTCAGTTAGTCGGTATTTTAAACCAAAGCAATTGCTAAATAATTAGGATAATCAAGAAAACATTTGTCGTCTGTTTGTTAAGTTTGGTCACCGATGCCAAAGTAAGGAATAACACAGACAAAACGGTTACATAAAGTAAACTCTGCAGCGCTATACTTATATTTGGTGCTTTATATAGTTTTAAACTATATAATATAAAACAACAAAAACAAAAAAAGTTATAAATTTTCTTTTCCAAAAATACAATGAAAATGGAAAATTTATTACAATATATCCTTTTTCTGTATATAATATACATGTTCTCGATATGTCTATGTATGAGTATAGTACGTCTATATAAAAAATGTACCCGAGTACATGAAGAACTTTTCAAAAACGAATTAATGATTTTGTCAATAAACAATAGAAATGGAATAACATATTTTGTTTCGAGACTAAGAGTTTCAAAAGTTTTGGTCATCAAGGGTCAGAGCCAACATAAATTAATACCTCTATACAGAAGTTAGAGACGAAAAATACAATTGCTGACTTTGAGAACTTTAATAGCTGAACGGAACAAAATATCATGTGAAGGTTTTACGTTTTACCATTTTTCATGTGATTACCCCTTTAATTTTAAGGTTAAAGTAAATTGTTTATTTTAATTAAGGAGTGGTGCTCCCCGCCATAATCCAACGAGGCTCGGGCGATCAAGGAACGGCGGGATAACCGTACCCCGAGAACCTAGTAAATTATGTTCTCTCTTTTTACCTAAAACGCAGTCCTTAAACAATGAGTTCATAACAGAAAATAATTTTTACTCCAAGTGGTACTCCAACTGCCATTGTTGTACCGTATTGTCGATTCGATTTGTTTCCACTGTTGCCCTGCTTCTTCATTGTTTTGGAGGCTAAGCTTGAGCGCCTCGCGGGATGTGTTTCTTGTGGCAGGTGTCTTGTGTCGGCATCTTTTAATATGTCAGTGTTTGATTTTTCTTCTGGATACGTTTTACAGCGACAAGCTTAAATTTGGGTTTTGGTATTGCCAGTTGGTGGTTACTTTGAATGTCTGCGCCATTGCCCGGACGTCTTGCAATGGCGTGAGAAATTTCTTGCTGATCATTACGTGATCTATTTGGCTCTCTCTTCTGCCATCAAGTGATGTCCATATGTATTTGTGAACTATGAATAGTTGGTTGGTTTGTGATGGAGAAGTCGATGAGACGTTCTTCATTATTATTATGCACAGAGTCTAATGTTTATTTACACATGTTGGTTGTCAAGTCGGTGTTATCTGTTTCAGTTTTCGCATTGAAACCTCCTTCTTCTGTTATCTTGATCATTTGTTGTGTTTTTGTTATTGTGGCTTGAAGTTGTTTATAGAACCTATCCTTAGTTGTTCATCTGCGTCTTTTTTTGAGACATACCACGGAATATTATGGTTGTGTTTCGTATTAACTGGTTTCTATTCCACTAGTGCCTTCTTTGCTTTATCCATTTTTATTTTTCCATCTCACTTCACTGAGACCAAGAATTTCGATTTTCTAACTTTTCATTTCTTTCTCTAATTGTTCTAGACTTGCTACTTCTGTTAGAATTCTAATGTTCTAGTTTCCGATTCGTGTCCGTGTACGAATCGTGTCCGTTATATACTCTAGTATTTTTTTCTGTAATCATTTTTAATTCGGACTAATAAATGATTGGTCCAATACTAGCCAGCTCCCAGGCTTCCGAGCAAGGTATACTGGCATGCCGGGGAGAAAGTAAAGGAAACATAAAAAGGACCGTGACAAACAAACGTCTATTGATAATCAATTGGTCAACGTCTCGAACAACTGTAATCCTGAACTAACCTAAACAAAACAGATATCGGTTACATTAAAAAATCGCCACTTGTGTTCTTGTTCGAGACAAGAGTAATCACAGTTCTCAGACAACTTTAGTCTGGAAAAACCACATTATCTGTGGCAAATGTTGATGACAGACGGCAAATTTGGCACAGCAAATATCTTCACACCATAGTCGAATTTAGCCTCGTATAGCGTTATGATAATCGATTAAGCTCTTAATATTACATTGCAAACCAACATTTTATTTGATCTCGTTACAAAACTAACTCGATTTGAATCAGAATGAAAATGATTAATATCTATAAAGTCCGCTGGATGCAGAAACAAAGTGTGCCCTATAGAAATGCCAACTGTTTATAATAAAATTTGTTTTATTAAACCTGAAAATAATTTAATTGTATTCCACGAACCAAAATGTTGTGCCTATTGTTGCCAATATTGCAGCCATCGATTATCCAAAATATGTCAATCTCACCTATTTGTTTAATAAAATTTGAATTTTAACTGCCAAAATATAGGTAGACCCCAATTTAAACTGGAAAACTTTAAGTGACGGCCTGGTACAGAAAAACAATGGAAAAAACAACAAAAAAGCAATAATTTATATTGTCTACTAATTGTCTACATATTCTACCAATTCTCGGCATTGTCGACTCAATAATCAATTGTCTACGCTATTTCCGACACCAACATGTAGTCGATTCAAAAATACGCGTAGACGCGCAACACTGCCAACTGCTAAGTTAGCTAATCCCCCTTCTATTGAGACCGGCTAAATGGATTTTGGGGTGCGGCAGCCACTGAGAACAACGATCGAAGCCAACCTTCTCCCTTCGGTTCTCCCGACTTAAAACGATTATGCAAGATACCATTTGATACCAAAATTATACTTTCTAATAAATATCTATTTTAGTTTGACCGCTCCGATGACTCCTCGTATTATTTTCACGTTTTCAGGATGAATCCGTTACATATTCGATTTAAACCAGTGTCGTGCAGATTAATTACGTTACGTATTAATTACGCGAAATTTTTTACGTTACATGGCGTAACAAATGTAAAAAATGTAATTTATTGGCGCCGTCTGCATGAAAATACTTAAGTTAGTAAAATAGTTTAAAATCCGTTATTTTCTAGTCGATAATACAACCATTACATGCAACTACATCTATTGAAATTTTGACTAAAATAATTCTAATTTTCTTTGCGTACCAATACTTGTAAACCCGGGTTTTTCGATTTTTTTTACATGCGCGCTAAAAATCTAATTAGGTGATTCCTATTTTTTTAATTCGAAAAACAGTTTTAAATAAATCACTCAGCGTTATTCCAACGTTAGCATCCATACCACACAATCTACCTGATGAATATTTAAATTATTGTAGTAGTGCCATTAATTAGCAGATGTCAGGCCAACAAAATACTAATTTAAGTATTTTCATGCAGATGTCGCTAATTAATTAAATATTTTACCATAATTAATCATTATTTACATTATTTACGTAAAAAATGTAAAGAATTATTTTTTACGCGTAATTCCACAACTCTGATTTAAACACAGTATTGGATAAAACACCAAACGTCTCCACAACAGTCGAATGTGACACCTACGACATACCGGTGGGCACTCCACGATCAAAATAAATATACTTTGTATTAATCGTAATACAATATTCGTTTTTTTCGCAATTTTATTCGTCTTCGCATTTTCGCTCCTACATTTTTCGTTATTCGAGCCTGAATTATCGGATTGTTCGTGCCGTGCCGCAACAGCTCTCATAAGCAATACAATTTAAAGTTTCAGTGAAGTGCGCGTGACTCGTGAAATTAGTGTACAAACATTGGCATTGTAGTGATAAAACGATCATAATTAGGCGGTGCAATGACAACTCGCATCAAGCAAGCGTCGAAACAGCGGGTCATCGAATGAGCGGTGCTGAAGAACAAGGAGTTCTCGATCGATACGCTATGAATAAAGAACGATTTCATACAGACACAGATTGATCATGATTCATCGCGGTAGAATAAATTCTGCGGCGTACAGCACCAGATTGAGGCCGTGTGCGGTGAAGAAGAGCTCGTGGGAGAGCTTGGTAACCGCGACAACTACCAGCCACGGTCAAGAACCTGCAATATGATGCCAAGCTAACTTGCGTATAGCAGTCAGTCTATACAAAGCTGCCTCGATTCACGGTGCCAGTCTTCGACGGCGACTACACGAATTGGACCAAATTTAAGAATTTGTTAATATGAGTAGCACAACCACTGTCGGTTCATCACCGACAGCCATCTTCGAAGGTTTATAGCCAAGCCTGCGCAATAAATTGAGTCAGGCATGGGATTGCGCAAGATTCTTGATACGAAGACCGACAATGTTCGCAGTCTGGAAGCTTTAGGATTACTAATTTACATGGGATATCATCTTAATAAACATCGTCGCAGACAAGTTAGATCCTGAAACCCATCGATATTGGGAAATGTTATTAACCCGAGCGCAATATCTATCATAGCAAAATCTCATCGATTTCCTGAACACCCGATGGCAATCACTGGAGATGATTTCCGTGAATAAAGAACGATTAAATCCACCACAGTCGCACAAAGAGGTTCCTTCATTATCGAAAACGCCATGCACTCGAGCACCTTGGAAGCCTGTGATGCAATCAACTTGCTCACCCGTCGTCATTTCGGACTCTCGCATCAATTCAAACCGCTAACGTTCAAAGAAAATTCAAATCTCGTTCGAAAAAAGAGGTTGTACTTCAACTGTCTGTGCAAAGGCTACATCAATGCGAATTACAAATCTACGTTGTGCCGGGTGTGCAACAAAACACGATATTACATCTCTCGAACTCAAATACCGAATCAACATCCGTCGAATCAACACAAACTTCCGTCACTACGAATCATGTCGCATCACCATTCACGGATGTACTGCTCGCTACAGCAATCACCATCGTATCTCTTTCAAAACAAAATTTCGTCATTCGAGCTTTGTTGGATCCTGAATCCCAGGTCAACCTCATATCGGAAAGTACAGCAAATCGCATCTGATAAGCGACAAGAATATCCGCAATCGACAAGATTATCCGTTTCTCGCAATTTTTCACCGTCCTTCAGCTAGCACGAGACGAACAGGGAAAATACCGAATTGCAGTTAAAGTCGCATCCAATGACTTCTACGTCAACGATCTGACGGCCGCCTCAGACAATGTCGTGGATTTAAGCGAGGTACAGAGGCAAATGGTGGAAAGTGGTCTTCGGGCAATCAGAAGCTTCTCATTGAAATACCAATTGAATCCCGCGAATATCAGGCTCAACTTGAGCTAAACTAGGACGATCCAATCAAAACAATCGGGCTACATTGGTCTCCAGTGCATCATCGGATATTCGCGCACCAACCAATAAAAAACAATACTCCCGAAGGTATCAGATATATTCGATCTGCTCGGCTGGGAAGGCTTACACTAACATAGACGAACGAAAAATAAAATCAATGATTGCAACGAATGCAGACACCTTGACGTCTCAGGACGACTTATACTACCTACTCGCTCGATATACATCGCTCGTAAAATTACTTCGTGCCACGGACATCTCAGCACAATAACACATTCAAGAGACTTCATCACCGTGCCCGAGCTTAATTGGGTATTCGAGTTTTGGGTCAAGCTGATGCAAGAATTGCATTTCACGAAGAAGATAGCAAGACTACAATCCGGAGAAGATTTATTAGACATGCGCCCACATGTATTGCCTACACCGTGTAGATAATTAATATTCTACACGTGTAGACAATGTATGTAGAAAACTAAGAAAATGGCGTCGACAATGAAGAGAATGTCGAAAATAATTATTTCTGTTAGCAATTATCAAAATTTTGTTGTTTCTTTCTAATCCAAACCATTTCAAGATGGAGTTCATTCTTTCTTCATATTGAAAAATTGAACAAACAACTTTTATATGGTAATGAAGCACATTTATGTTCATGTTACGGTTAAAGTTCGAAATCGTCAAATGTGCAAAGTTAAAATTATATTAAATCGTTTACACGATAATAAATCGGTTGGTGGAAGGTAGGTGCAGGAACTTGCCGCATGTTCGTGAAAGTTATGTCGGCCGATAAAGAATACAATTCCTGTTGACTAGACAACGCTATAACCTTCCATGGTAACTTGCCATACACTACTGAACAATTCACAACAGATCTTATAACAACATGGCTGCTATAAGCTAACAAATTTAGAGCGTCCCTATTGAAAGACCCTTTACATTGTTCAACATCATTACCACGCCACAAAATTGTATAGCATGAGCACAAGTTCCTCGGGCTCACTTGATATTTTAATTTGAAGCAATATTTTTCAGTCTACTGGGCTAGACCATCAAACTCTGTTGGATTCTATTGCTTTGATTTCTGCATCCACAACTTTCCGAGTTGTTTCGCTTTTGCTATAGCATCGTTCGTTTCCATGTTAGAGCTGGTCGTCTGATTTTGCCTCTCTCTAGTGGGTTCCATTTCAGAGACCTGCTTGTCATTTAATTCTTCAACTTTCTCAATGTGGGCAATCCATTTCGAGGAGCCAATATTTGTTATTTTGTTGGGCCAGAAGCACCTCAGTATACTCTTAAGGCCTTTATTTACAAACACTTGTACAGCAACACTGATTTCACATACTAATTAAACATTCTTAGTTTGTTGTTTGCGGAATAGGTCAGATGTATTACAGGCTTTGTGTAACATGTTCAATGTTGTTGTGCCACCCGTTTTAACCAAAGTACAACCTACGTATACGATTTTTCGCCTCCTTGTCTAGTTTTTCTGATATTTATTTTGAGGCCAACTTCTTTTGCCAGTTCTGAATAGGTGCAGTGGTGAATTTCATTCATTAGACTGCTCAATGAAGATGCGCTTCTTAGGTTTCGTGGATTTGTTTCCACTACTACTCTACACTGATGGCTGCTTCTTGTGTGCCCGACATCTTTTAATCTGTCGGTGTTTAGTTTTTCCCGGTTTGTCTTCCGTGTGTTTTGGCGAGTGACAGGTTTAATTTTGTTGAGATTTTACCAATTGGTGGTCACTGTAAATGTTTGCACTACTTGTTGCCCTGACATCTTGTAATGGCTTGAGAAATTTCTTGTTGGTCATTACGTGATCTATCTTCGTGATCTATTTGGTTGATTATTCTACACTTCAGGTAATGTCAATGTGTATTTTTGTGTAAACATTTATTGACTTCTATGAATTGTCTGATTTGTAACGCAGTAGTCCATGAGACATTCTCCATTATTATTATGCACAGAGTCTATCTATATATTACTTGTTTACGTATATGATGGTTTATCAGGTCAATTTTATGTTCGTCCAATTTTTGCCTTGAAAACTCCTTCTTGAATTATTTTGATCATTTTCTTGTGTGTCCTTGCTATTGTGACTAGTATTTATTCATAGAACTCTCTGTGACAAATGTAATCCTGAGCTAACCTGACCAAACTGGATATCGTTACATTAAAAAATCCATCTGGCAACCTTAGCCGAATTTAGCCTCGTAAATCGCTTATGGTTGTACCAATGAAGACATCGATTGACCTAGGTTTGCAATCTCACCTATTTGTTTAATAAAAATTGAATTTTAACTGCCAAAATAAAGGTAAAACCCAATTTAAACTGGAAAACTAACAGATGACGGCTTCGTACAGAAAAACATTAAAAAACAAAAAAGTAATAATCTACATATTCTACCAACTCTCTACAACGTACACACAAAAATCAATATGTAGACAATTCGGAAATACGCGTAGACGCACAACATTGATCGAAGGGGGGCTCAACGAATCGAACCTAATATAAAGACGGAAGCATCCGATCATTATTCTCAAAGACAGCCAGCCTACGAACCTACACATTTTGCATGCACATCGCACAGCGCTACACGGTGGTTCACAGCTGCACTACTGGATTTTAGGCATTAAACCTTGGTGTGCTCACACGTACATTAATGTATTGTGTGCTTTCGCCATCGCAACAATGGGAAATTTCCCACCAATGGGAAGAACTACAAAAAATAATATTTAACATTTTCTACAAATTGTCTACATACTCTACCTCTCTATTTTCGACACGAGCGTGTAAATAATTCCGAAATACACGTAGACGCACAACACTGAGTAACCGAAAGTTTTAGAGTATTGGACGAATAAGTAAATGACAAAATATTAAAACAGATCTTAGCCGACAGATTAATTTATGGGCTCAAGTTGTAATTTTCTTCTAAATTTTATTTAGTGCATAATCATAAAAAATTGTACACGAAAGACAGGTATCTGAGGTAATTGACACTTATAATTGAAATAATATTTTCGAAAATAAATAACCAAATAGTGACATATGCGGGCAAAAATGTAATTTCCGGTTTACGAGAAAAACATTTTAGTGGGTTTGACTTATCTTAAACGTGCTAGTTTCATTCATTTGTTTTGTAAACATGAATTTTAACTTCCCAACCTCCATTCTGAACTGCGAAGCTATAAGATGGCAACCTCGTTGTTTACCAATTATCAACATGATCTATGTAAACATTATTTGTTTACACCATTTTCGCCACAGATTTGTCGTCAATTGCAAAATACCCGTAGTCGCACAACACTGGCCGCAAGTACAGATTATTCTATTGGGAGTACAAATGAATTCGGTCCGTTTTCTAAATTTTTAAAATGCATTCATTTTAAAATTAAATGAATGGACAGGTTAATTAAAATGTGGTCCATCGCTGTTCACGACTTTTTACTACCTTTCAGGAAATTTTCGATTCCCATCTCGGAAAAATGTTTCGTCTTTTGAGGCGATCCTAGTTTGAAGCCAATTTTCAATTTCTTCGAAAGAAGTGAACCGGTGACCTGCCTGCCAAATCAAGTTGCACCCGTCGGAATAACCAGTAATCAGAAAGAGCAATGTTTACAGAATACGGCGAGTGCGGTCAAATATCCCACTTGATTGTTTCTAAATATTTTTTTACGACTTTTGCAACGCTCAAACGAATTAATTGTAGTCTGTACCGCTCGCCCATAATGGAATCGCCAGGTTGCAGCAGCTCGTAGTACACAACGCCTCTTCGGTCTCACCAGATACACAGCATAACCTTCGAACCATGAATGTTCATTTTTGGTGTTGATGTTAAGGTCGATGGTAACGATTGGCCGGGCAAAGCGTAGTATTTTTTCCTCTTGGGGTTGTCGTAGAAGATCCACCTCTCGTCTGAAAATCGCTTTTACGCGTCTCTTGGTTTCAGTTCATAAGAGATCCAATTGCCTTGCTTTTGAAACATGCCCATAGATTTCAATTGTACGGAAACTGTTTGTTGGGTCACCTCCAATGTACCGGCAAGCATCTCTTGCGTTTGAGTCGGATCTTCAACGAATGCGTCTAATTCATCGTCTAAGAATTTCTTTGGCTGTTTCAAGCAAGGCTTATCTTCAACACTCAAATCATCATTTGCACTTTTTTTCAATTAAAACAAAAAATTAGCACTTCCCGCAAATGCTGTTAGTTATCACAAAATCCGACATATTCAACACCGTAAGAAACACGTTTGGGGTAGGGTCACAATGTGTAGGGCACTTCACTGCCCTATTGGGAAGGTTATGTTTCCGTTACTGAATTGAAAGTTTAAATAATTCTAATTTCTCCCGTGCACCGCCGGATGCTGGTACTGTATCATCATCAATAAAGATTGGAAATATATCCAATTTTTTATTATTGTCGTTTTTGTATCGAACACAATTATTTATTGTGTTATCAATGAACGGAGAAGAAATCTACTGGATCAACCTATTTGTGTAGTCTTAATAACAACTAATAATTCTTTAATCTACAATAATAATATAAACAAAGTTCATAGAAATAGCAATGTGATAACAGTGATATAGGACAGACACGTATAAATCTAATTGGATATATCGATACCAGATGTCATTGCGCGAAAATAAAAATTTATCGCTGCTTCTATTTGTTCCGAAATATACAGATTTTATGTATATAATTTAGAATTGGAAGTGTTTTTTTGTTAGCTGGGATCTCGAATGAACTGCATAAGTTAGATGTTGACACTCGGCCGCCAGATCAATCAACTATTCACGAATATGTCGCTATATTTCGATAACCTCTTTATACCAATAAAATACTGCATATTTTCAATCATCATTAATGTTTCAGTCTGAAATTTTTTTTCGTATATAGTTTTACTGTATCATTGATTAAGCTTTTTTCCCGACGAACGAAAGCTTTTTTTCGCTTTTTTTTGGAATATATAGTTTTAGTTTTATTTTATTGCATGACTCATTCAATATTTATTTTGTGTGTTATATATGCGCGTTTATTTTGTTTTTGTTTAAACTTTAACGAGATTTACATTTTTGTTTTATTACTTTTGTTGTAATTTTTTATTTTTTATGTTTTGCAAATAATAAATAAATAAATAAATACACGTATGTATATATCGCGCGCGCCAAAAAAGCTCTAATTTAAATCAATCAGTGCAGTGAATTAAATAAAATATAAAAGTGTGTGTACGAGTACTTGTACAATAAAAAATAAATACTAACACATAAGTAAATAAGTTTTTGAAGTAGCATTTTTATACAATTTTGTTGTGATTTTAATGTGATTAAGGTTGTATTTCAATAGAATGCAAAAAAATGTTTGAAAATTTCGTACAGTTTATGATGATCTGTTTGTTCGTTTTATTTGAGGTTTCCGCAATACAGACAGACGTGTTATTTTAGAGCTTTACAATCGCCTAGTATGGAGGGGGGGGGGGGGTATCATAATATTTTCATAACGTGTGATTAGTTAGAATTTGGAATTGATTCTGTTTTTAATTTGAAGGTAATTTATTTGGTTTTTGTATTTCGTGTTTTTGGAAATTCAAACGAATCTACATATAGGTTTTCAGATTAAATGACACCTTTTGCAAATTAAACGAAACAATTCGCAAATAAATTGAAACTCGTAGAATTTCCCGTCCTGAATGATAAGAAAATATCTTCTGTTTTAATTTTATAATGGTACATTCACATATTATTCATTTGATCACGTATTCATTATTCATAGTAAAATTCAAGAATTTCATTTTATCATTTGTTAAATAACAATTAAAAGTTATCAAAATGATGAAATTTGGGTTATTCTGGATGATAGCCAGATATTGCTTTTACATCTAGGTGAGTAGGTGAGGTTACCACAAGACGTTGCAAGTTTGGTTTCGAACTAATGAAACTTGAATTCTTTAATTTAGAAAATTCGGTTGTCTCATCACACTGCAGTGACCAAACTACAAAAATATTGAAAATACTTTGCACTTACATACAAAGTATAATCACAATGCCTTAGCGAATTATTATGTTTCGCTACGCAATTGTCAACACCATCGTACCCTCGAATTTTATTGTATTTGACGCATACATCAGCGGATAATTTTTATTTAAAAAAATTTTTTCTGGCATACTGAGGTGAAAAGTTACTGTTAATTTTTTTTAAAAACAAAATTAATTCGGGAATAATTTCCCCTGCCAATTTAGGTATGAAAAAATAAGTCCCAATTTATAAATATTTACATCAACCTTTTTTCTCAGTAGGCCGGAAAAAAATATTTAAACATAAATTACACATAAATTCTTTCCCCAGTTCCCCATTCCCGGGGAATTACCAGAACAGTGCCACAGGGATGATATTGTCGATACTATAGTACTTTTTTCGATACTTTTGCTTTATGAAACGTACTTCGATGCTTTCGAGTGATTTTTGACAAAATTCAAACGTAACTTGTAATTTGAATCGAAACAACTTTTGTAGAAGAAAATAATAACAATAACGCAAATCCAATGAATATCATCAAGAGATCAATCAGGGTGTTCAACAACTCTGACTCCTATGACTAAGATATTTTATCAGTTTTGTGATTAAAGTTATTAACGTAGTTTAATATTTTGGTCGAAGTGTAAAATTTTATGAAAATGCAACCCTTTAGTCTTTTATTGGTTTAAATGATAGGTCAAAAATCCCGATAATAAATTTAAAATTTAAATTTATTAATATTCCGCTAATGTTCTTCTCGATTAATTAAATACTTGTAACGCCTATATAAAACCACGTTAGAGGTAATGAAAAGTTATTAAAAAAGCCCTGAGCCCCGGCGCACGGAGATTAGCATTCTAAAAGCTCTGCTCCAGCCAAAGTTTTATGTATAAGCGGATAAATACTTTTGCTCATGAAATGTTCACTCTTTTCAGTAATCCCTAAACAAGCTGAAATTCCTAATATTTTTGTATCGTTATTTTTCGGAAAATTCAAAGCTAAAAATAATTTTACGAGGCAAGATTTCTCGATCCAGGAAGACAGAGAATTATCGGCTCTAGGCCATATATCTAACTAACTAATTAATATTTGTGCAGCGCTTTTAACAATAGTAATTTGTGGATTAAGGCCTTAGAAGAGGTTATATTCCATTGCGATAGCGATTTATGATTTGTCATTAAAATGAGCACACCACAATGGGAGTTTAAGCTGTGTAGAGAGTATTGCAGGAGACCCAATAATTACTTTCGACTTATTTAACGTCACTATTTTCAGGCCCAAGTTCAAGGATTGGGAATTATAATTGCTGAAATGACGGTAACATCTGTAACGTGAAGCAAAATGAGCAATGCACATTGTCTACAACACAAACACATTTAATTAAATGATTGTAGTAGTAATGTTTTTTAATGAAATTTCATCAATGAAACAAGAATTTTTAAATCAATTTAATTTATTGAATGAAAAAATTACGGTGCTTAGAAAAGTTATTAAAAAAAATGGATTGTTTAACTAAAGAGAACGATGACCTTCGCAACGAAAACCGTAAGTTGCAGATCCGACTGACTAATGTGGAACAATATCAATACAACAACGCCATTGACATTATAGGATTACCGCAAATAAATGAAACCGAATTGGTACCAGCAATTATAAATATGTTGGATAAATGTCTAAACGTTAAAGTTGCCGAGAATGACATCGATTCCATATTTAATGTTAAGTCGTCATCAACATCGTATAAACCTAGGAACATTATCCAAGTTAAGTTTGTTCGCAAAATGGTTAAGGATAATATAATGCGAGCAAAAAAAGGACGAAAAGAGTTTTCTACTGCCGAGCTTGGATTGTCGCCTGGTAACCTTATTTACGTCAACCATAGTCTATGTGCCGCTAAACGAAAAATTTTCACTGAGGCCTGGAAAATGATGAAATCAAAGAAGTGCCACCGCGTCTGGTATAATAATGGTCGAATTTGTTTGAAAATGGATGAACTGGGAAGTATATATACTGTTGATACAATAAGTGACCTTGAGTTATATAATAAGTTGATTTTCAAATTTATATTAACTTGTAATTATGAATGATTCATTTGGTTCCTTTCAATGTCACTTATATAATTCTCAAACAGATAATTCCAATTCATCCATTAATACTAATATTTGTAATTTTTCTAATTTCAACATCTCTAATTTTTCAGTTTTACATCAAAATATTCGCAGTTTGCGTGAAAATTTCGATAAACTTGTTGTTAACATAGCTTCTTTTAATGAATTACCTTCAATAATTTTTTTAACTGAAATTTGGATTTATGATCATGAGATAGACTTCTATAAAATTCCTGATTACTATACCGTTGGTTGTTGTAATAACAATTATAGAGCTGGTGGTGTATGTGCGTTTTACGATTGTCATTTGAATTGTGTGTATGAATCGATATCTTTGAATTCGGCTGATATAATTAAATTATCGGTGACATTAAATAACATGACATATATTTTTGTTTTGTTTATAGGTTGCAATTCATTTCAGTTACAAATTTCGTTTCTGATTTTACGGAATTTTTATCTAGGTTTAATAATCAAAATATTATTATTGTGGGTGATATGAATATTGATATTTTGGATTTACCTCCACAGAGTGATGAATATTTATTTATGCTGTCTTCATTTGGATTTCAATCATTAATTAATTCACCTACTAGAATTACTAGTAGCACTGCAAATTGTATTGATCACTGTTTTGCTCGAGTTAATAACTTAACCAATTGCAATGCTTCTCTGCATAACTTTCATATTTCGGATCACCATTTACTTAAAATTGACATTGCTCTTTGTTCTAAATTGCCTTCAAATAAATCTTTAATTTGGAAAAAATTTGATAAAATAAAGTTTATAGCTAATATCTCTGAATATGACTTTTCACCGTGGCTTTTCATTAACGATCCTGAATTAATTCTAACTAATTTTAGTTCAATTTTTAGTCGTATAGCTGAATCCTGTTGTATTAATGTTACTAAACACAGTTCTAAGGTTAAGCTTAAGCCATGGATTTCTGATAATTTATTATGTTTAATGAGTAAAAAGAAAAAAATTGAAAGAAAATGTAAGAAACATCCAGAAAACGTTAAACTCCGTAAATATTATGTTAAACTTTGCAGAAAAGTTAATGACAATGTTGTTTCTAATAAGCACAGTTACTATAGCTTTAAATTTAATAGCTGTAATGGTGATAGTAAAAGGACTTGGTCTCTGGTTAATGACATTTTAGGGAATAGATCTTGTCACAGGATTGTTGAAGTAATATCTATTGATTCGGTAATTCTGTCTGGCTCGAAAACTATTGCTGATGGGTTTGGTAAATATTTCTCACGCATTATTCATAATTTAAGAGCATCTCTTAAGTCATCTTCTTCTTTTAACTGTTGTGTTTTTGATTATGTCAAGGAAAGTTTTTTTATTCATCCTGTGGTGGATTTTGAAGTTGTTTCAATTATTAATAATTTAAAATGTAGTAGTAGTTATGATGTTTTAGGGTTCAATTCTAATATGATTAAACTTACTGCTAACTGCGTTACCCCCATTTTAGTGAATTTTATTAATCAATGTTTTAGTTTTGGTGTTATTCCTGATTCTTTAAAAACAGCAATTGTTGTTCCAGTATTTAAGAAAGGAAAAAAAGACATCATGGATAATTACCGTCCAATTGCTCTTCAGCCTACAATTTTAAAAATTATGGAGAAAGCAATGAAATCCCGAGTGGAGTCATTTTAAAAAAAACATAAAGTATTAAATGATAATCAACACGGGTTTACAGCTGGGAAAAACACTGAATCATTGTTAACACATTTTTTAAGTGACATTCACATTAATCTAAATAATAAGAAATGTGTGGCTGCAGTATTCATTGATATTAAAAGAGCTTTTGATATGGTTGATCATAAACTTCTATTGCTTAAACTTCAGTCGATTGGTGTTCGAGGTGTTTCGCTGAGATGGTTCAGCTCTTACTTAAGCAACAGGAACTTTATGGTTAAAGTGGGTAACTGTTACAGTGTTCCTCACAGAATTGAATATGGAGTACCCCAGGGCTCTATTTTGGGACCTCTGTTATTTTTAATTTATATTAATTCCCTGTTCTTGTTAAACTTAAATGGTAAAATAACTGCATTTGCTGATGATGTAGCTCTAAGTTATAGTGATTTGAGGTTATGTTTTTTAAATTGCTTGGTGATCCATATCGGAGTTATATTCCATTGATTTTCTATCATATAGATAATTGTGATTTAAGTAATTGTGGTGTCACGTGCAATAAAATTGAAACAGTGAATTCATATAAATACTTAGGATTAAATCTTGACACTAATTTAAATTGGAAAATTCATTGTCAGAAGATTAAGGAACAACTTAATTGTGCTCTGAGAGCTATTTATTTATTACGCAAATTTTGTTCATCTCAAATATTGAAAATTTTTTATTATGCCTGCGTTGAATCCCGCTTGAGCTATGGTTTACCATGTTGGGGAGGGAGTTATATGAATACCTTGGGACCTCTTTGCATTTTACAAAAGTATATTTTACGTGTCATGTTTTTTAAGAGTCGACGAGATCATACTTGGCCTATTTTTTTGGAATGCAAGATATTACCAGTTAAACACCTTTACATTTTTAGAGTTTTAAAATTATTTTATTCAAGAAGTGGACAACGGTTGTTGAGATTAATAGCTTGTTATAATGTGCGCAGCAACTACCGAAGCTTATTTACAATCCCTAGATTTGCTACAGAATTATTTCGTAAGTTTTATCTAGTATCTGCGCCTACATTTTTTAATCGTTTGCCATTGTACTTACGATTGATGATATCTACCAATAAGTTTAATAGTCATGTGAAGGTTTGGTTGCTGAATAATAGAGATGTTGAATTTATGTTTGCTAGATAAGTTTTTATTGCATATGAATGTTTTCAATTTTTAATGCTTTTATATTAAATTAAATTTGTACTTTTTTAATTTTTGTTAATTTTTTACTTAATAGTTATAATGATATGATTGAATTATTTTATATCCCCACATTACAATTAATTTGTATTTGATGACTGTAATAGGTTAATCGCTACTGTCTTTGACATAGATTAACCTAATTTCTAAGCCTGTCTGTTTTGTTACATTTTTATTGTTAACTGTTGATGTATGATTTTTGGTTGAGAAAAATAAATAAAATAAATAAAAAAATAAATAAATAAATAAGTATAGGTGAAGACAAAAAAAACTAAAAAATGCAGTTGAATTCCTCAAGTAAAATCGCGCGTTACGATAGGCATGGTTTTAATGTTTTTCTACTCAACAGTTAAAATTCCACTCATTGCCAAGCAAAAAATGGTGGGATGTTAAATACTTCTTTTTAAAGGGGGTACCCAACGTTACGATAGATTTGCAAGAGCTGCTTGACATGAACATGGTCAAGGTTATTAATATTGTTTTAACTCGCTGTGTGTCTAACTTTGCTATGTAAGGCCCTGCAAAATTCTATTTTGATTCGAGTCCAGGGTATTTTCAAGTACTTCAGTACTTTCTTTCTCAATGATAGTACTTTTGATTTCTTGCCAATATCATCCCTGGCGTATATGCGATTTCTATATGAAATTTGGGTTATTCTGGGTGATAAGCTCAAAACAGAACAAGAGCGAAGGCGGCGAGCGAAATCACTTGTTATATTACAAAACACCTAAAACATGCAATACATGCACAACCGAGCTAGCGAAACAATGTTGCCAACAGTTTTTTATATTATTTAAGCTGGTAATCATATAACTGTCATATTATTAACCATTTTTTTCAATCGATTTCCATTAATTTCATTTCTATGCTTCGTCGAAAAATATCTGTTACGGTTTCTTATAAGTTTAGTGGCCTAACACACCAACGTCATGTGCCAAAAACACAAAAGATAAACAATTTTTATAATTGGTCTTGGTTATGTCGTTTGTGGTTGTTTTTCATCGAGATACCCTGACACTATTGTTTTGTTAGCTACAGCGATATCGCAGCGATATTTTTATTTATTCGTCGACGCTCGTCGTTGTCGCTCTTGTTCTGTTTTGAGCTATAGCCAGATATTGTTTTTACATCTAGGTGGGGTTACCAAGACCTTGGAAGTTTGGGTTCGAACTAATGAAACTTGAATTGTTAACTTAAAAAATTCGTTTGTCTCATCAGGGTGTAGTGACCAAACTACAAACATATTTAAAATACTTTGCACTGACAAAGTATAAGCATAATGCCTTAGCGAATTATTATGTTTCGAGTACAATAAAATTCGAGGTTACGAAGGGGTTGTCAAATGTGTAGCGAAACATAATAATTTTCTAAGGTATTGTGATTATACTTTGGATGTCAGTGCAAAGTATTTTAAATATTTTTGTAGTTTGGTCACTGCAGTCTGAATTTTTTAAATTAAACAATTCAAGTTTCATTAGTTCGAAACCAAAATTCCAACGTCTTGGTAACCTCACCTAGATGTTATTCAAATGAGTTCATCTGAATACAATAGTTCCTCAGATAATGTAACATTATCCATAATATAAATATCATCCACTATAATAAGTAAAAATATTTTTATTACAATAATAAACCACTTTTAAGAATCTCAACCAAGAAACAATCGACGAACCGTAAATTACCAAAAGATATCTTTTGAAAACAAAAATCTTTTAATAAAACTGTTTGAAGAAGGGGAGACAGTTCCAAATGCGGCAAACATCACCGGACTAAATATTAACTCTGCTAAAACAGTGCTTCGTCGTTACAGACAAAATGAGTGCGAATTATTATTAGAAAAGAAAGGAGGAAATCGACCGACAAAACTAACCGCAGACGCATTAACCAAAATTGCCAACAAAAGCTTGCAGAACAAAACTTACCACTGAGCTTCTCAAGCATTCAAAACGGCCTAAATAAACTACGGATTATCTTGAAATTGGTTAGTCTGGAAATGGAGTCTATGAATTCGCCAAGAACAATAGCCTTGCGGAAAGAATATGGCACGCAGTTTTCAAGTAATTAACCATAATTAAAAATTGATATTCATCGATGAATCCGGTTTTAACCTGCATTTGTACCGAAGGCATGCGAGACCTAAGAAAAATACACCGGCTCGTATGTTTCTCGAGGTAGAAATGTGACGCTTATACCGGGTTTAACTGATCTGGGTATTATCCATCATAAAATAATATCAAATTCGACATGCAATGGAAGTAAGTTTTGTGGTTTCCTCTCACAGATAATTTCAAAATTGGATGGTACCAATTATTATTTTATAATAGATAATGGCCAGCTTCATAAAACGCCAGAAATAAAGGAGCTGATTGGAACATCTCAAACTCACATCCAGTTTCTTCCGCTTTACTCCCCGATGTTAAATGCAATAGAAAAAGCGTTCTCAAAAATTAAATCCAAAGCTCGAGACTTGATAGTTTCTAAAGGGTGATCTAATAGGAGGTCCTTTTTCCAATTGGGATTCTCATTGGGATTCATGCGCCATAACTATCATGTTCATATGACATTTGTGTTCAGTATTCATTTATTTATTTCAAAAATCAGTGTTCAGTGAAAAATTGTTTTCGTGCTATTCGACCATTTTATGGTGTTCATAATCGTCCAACTGAACGCACTATTCGCGAAACTTTTTCATTATTAGGCCGATTAGAGTGCGTACAAGTCGATCTTTTGTGGATATTGCTGCTGTAGTTGAAAGTGTACGTGAAGACTGCAATCAATCAATTCGTCGCCGTTCTCAAGCTCTCGGTGGCTCGTATGGCACATTATGGCGTATTTTGAAGAGAGCTTTTGGTTTACAAAAGGCATACAAAATACAGCTTGTTCAAGAATTGAAGCCGGTTGACTTTCCTTTGCGTGAACGATTTGGTTTATGGGCGTTGGAACAGAAACGGACTCGTGAATTGGCCTCCAAACTTGTGATCTAACGCCGTTAGATTACTTTTTATGGGGCATCTGAAATCACTTGTTTATATCGTTAAACGACAATCGATTCCTGCATTAGAAGCGAACGTAATACGCGTAATTAACGAAATATCGTTCGAAATTCTCGAAAGAGTGCTCGAAAATTCGACCCATAGAATGGATCATCTTCACAAACATTAAATGTCATGCGTTTTATTTCAAAAAACTGCCGGAAGCTCTTATTGGATCACCCTTTATATAACAATCAAAACAATTCGTATTTGGAACTTGAGTGAAATTATTTTGCAATACCGTTGGACTGTCATTAGCAGGGCATCGATTGCGGGAACTGATGTGTAAGTTTGCACAAAGATTTATCGCCCTAATATGGATTTCGTGGAGATACTGCACGATTTTAGTGCTGGCCCAAGATGATGCATGCAGATACCGTATTTGGAATTATCGTAAATTATGTTTTCAAACCATGAAATACAATTGAAAATGCAGAGCTCGAAAGGATCTTGTAGAAAAGTCTTATAATCCTTGGAAGACTTTAAAGCCGTGATGATTTTCTTGTTTGTGGTTTGATCCGCGTTTCCTGACACCCTTGTTGAGAACATCACCGTCAGCTCATGATTTATGTTTTTGGCTGAGATTTTAAAATCACGTGATGTATACCGTTTTCCGGAAGACGTATGTTGTAGTCGTTTCGAAACTTTCATCTTGCAGTCTTTTCGATCTTAGCATAAATAAATCTGCGATTGACCAAATGAATTTTGAACATATCTGACCTGGTGTTGTTTTCGTTGGTGTTTTTTGAGTTGAATTGAATTAGTTGTTTTTGGTACGATACGAGCTTTCGAATTGTCGCTCTTTGTTATTCCAGCATAATTTGTTATTTGGCCGCATTTGGAAATAAATGAATCCAATCGTTTTAAGTTTAGACCAAAGTTTTGGAAATATGACTTTAATACAAACGAGATTCGTGAATCTGAGTCATTTAGAGTTTACTAAAGTTGGCTCGGTAATACTAACGCTGTCGGCAGTATGTAATCAGTGTTTGTATAAAGTGTGTGTGATGTGGCGGACTGGTAAATTTAAGCTGAAGGCGAGCTTAAATAAATTTACATCTTCTATGTTAGATGAACCGTGGGATCCTAAATGAGTTGCTGAAGTTGATTTGAATTTTCTCGTAGATAGTCTAATTTGATAATGGAGCAATGCGTGAAGTAGTTCATTGCAGATAAGACAAGATGCTTTGTTTGTACCCTTATTGCATGTGTGTTGTGTTCCTTTTGTAAACAATTCCGGCATAAACGATTTTCGGTAACAGTTTTTCTTCGAGATTCAATCGACAAATTTTTCAATGTATGGCATTTCTGCATCAAATGTGGATTATCATAGGAGTACTAAAGGAGTATTAACGTTTTCCACAAAGTTTGTGAGTTGTTTCCCATATCTGTAATGCATCGTATTTAAAATTTAAATTTTTCTTGTTTTTCAGTTCGTTCGGCCCGAGCTTGCCTACTAATATTCATTAGGATTAAGGCGTATCTCGCCAATGATCATGCAGCACACTGCCACTTCCAAGTTTTCGAAGACATGTAATTATTTCATTAGCATTTTCTGCTATCAGCTGTAATTTTTTTTGCGTTTGAGCATTGACAAGGTTTCTGAATGAAAACGGATTCAAGAAGAGAAGTTACTGTAAGATTTCACTTATTGTACCTTTTGCAAGGCAAATCCTAAGCTTCATTATAATTCGCTTCTGTGATACGGATATATCGAATTAATGAAGCTGCTTCGTCTTTTAGCAATTTAGTTAAAATATGAAAGTTTTGTACGCTATTTAGTTCATTATTATTATGCACCGTGCTTGTGTGTGACTCGTAGGATGTTGGCCAATATTGATAGTTTCCAGCAAATGATTCGATAGGTATTGCAAGAAAGCATGGTTTGTTTTTCGAACTAATGACTTCGTAACAAGTGGGTGGTTGCGAAATATGATTCTCGAAATTTACAATTAAATTAACCTCGATTTATGCTTGCATAAGCAACATGCGAGCTTTATAATATGCTTAATTTACAGTTTTAGTAATGGGCTCGTAATTTTCGCTAGCAGTTAATAGTTTCAATTCGTATTGATTAACAGATTGGTGATGGATATCAAGATATTCTAAGCGAATCGTAATTGTCTTGATCAAAATACTCTTGACTCGATTGAACGCGCGCTCGTGTATCGTTCTAAAATTGTAACCATTTTAAGTTTAATTAAAGCTTTAGTTCACAAATAGCTTTCAGTTATTCTTTCATATACACGATTAAACACGATTTAGATATATAAATTAATTAAATGTTCCGGGTTTCGGCACCTACAAATGTAAAACGATTTCCAAAAGTATTGACATACAATAATTCAGTTTTGCCCAGAATTCAAATCCAAATTAGACTTTAGCGTTAATGCAGCAAATCGTGCTCTGTCCAGTGAAAATTCAATAAAACTACCAGAAGTAAGAGTTCCTTTCAGTTCAAAAGTTTATTGCAAAGAGAAAGAGAAAGCTCTAAATTATTATTTCATAAATGTTTTATATAAAATTATAGATAATTTGTTCAAAAGTGCGCTAAATTTAAATTAGTTATAACAAAAATGTATGCACTCTGTATACCGAACACTAATGCTGCGTACATGAAATTGGAAATAAAAAGCATCACACTCACTCCAGTACTCAAAACCAATCAAATTTCGTGGAAAGCTTTTTGCCCCGCCTACTGTTCCGCACTCGAGTTGAAATATATTTAACTTTGTTGTTGTTTTAATACATTCTGTACGGTACTATAGAATTTATGCCGCACCGCTCCCGATGTCATGTACGCAGTCTAGGACTGCGTCCTAGTATTGTCCATTAGAGTACATTAATAGTATGCCAGCGGCGTAAGTTTGGTTTAAAAACTTAACTTAAATTTCAACTTTTTACAGCAGGTGTCGGCGATTTTTCGATTTTTTTTTCGAAATTGCCCTAAATCAGCTTAACCATACAATAAAATTAAATTTTTCCAATCTTTCCATTAATGACACAGGTGTGTATCAGAAATGATATTGGCGTAACTATAGTACTTTTTTCTATACTGGGGCTCTATAAAAAATATCAGTCGTAATTGGATTATGAAAGAAGAAACCAGGGTGGTCAACAGCTTTAATTCAACGGATTGATAATTAATGCTACTAATGTTTTAATGCTCTAAGAAAAATGTTAAATTTTTTTAAAGCCGAATGCGAAATGCAGTTCCTGATGAAATTCTGTGATATAACAAAGCAGTAGTCTTTTATTCTTTCAAATGATAGGTCTACAATCGAGATAACTAATTTAGATTTATAAATTCTCGGTTAATTTTCTTCTCGCGTAATCGGCCCATTAAGTGGCTCTGATTAGTTTAATCCTATTTCGATTACAGGTAAATACGACGTTTTATTTATTTATTTATTTATAAATGGTGCCTACAGTGACTACAATCGGCACAGCAAAACAATTGGTAAACAAAAAATTAGGGTGCATGAGCTTGACTACCAAAGATTATATAAAGCTTTCTTGAATGAATTTCTCGACAAGTGATAATCGAAAGCCCCGTAGACCTTGTTGAACACCCGCGATACCCTTGGAATCGGATCAGAAAGACCGTAGTCGTTACCGCTCGAATAAAGCTCTAGCGCGTTGACGCATTCGACGTTCAGGAGCGTACAAGTTGATACGTGCTGGTAACTCGAAGCAATCAACACGGGAATTGATGATATCACGCACAAACAGCGCGGAAGCTACGTTTCGGCAATTGTTTAGACGTTGCAGTTTCAAAAGATTACATCGATTCTGATAAGACGGGGGAACGTAGTCGACGGCACGACTGGATGGTAAACGCCGTAGCGCGAACAAAATAAACTGTTTCTGGATACTCTCAATCCTCTCAGAATGACAGTGGTAGGTGGGTGACTAAACAGGTGGTGCATACTCCAAAATGGACCGAACAAAGCATACGTATAATGATGTCAAAGTTAACGGGTCACGAAAGTCTTTGCAGTTTCGTTTAATGAAGCCAAGCATAATATACGACTTTGAAATAATGGCGTTAATATGTCTGGTAAATGTAACATCAGATTCAAAGGTCACACCAAGATCCGAAATGAACTCAACTCGATCAATGGTTTTGTTGTACAGTTGATATTGATAATAAAACAGGCGAGCGGACACGGAAGAAAGAAATACTTTTGCATTTACTTACGTTTATAGTCAGTAAGTTGTTAATTGACCAACTGCAAAAGAGAAAGAATCCAGAATCGTAACAGATTGCCAACGATCTGAGAGATAAGAACGCAACCAGTCGATGGGAATGAAATCACAGTCGAGACTCTCCAACTTGCTAATAATAATGGAGTGATCAATCACATCGAAAGCCTTTACTAAGCCTGTGTAGACAACGTCAAGATGCTGCTTGGAGTGTAGACTGTCAAATAGATGACCACAAAACGAGGATAAGTTAGACACGGTAGACCTACCGGGATAAAATCCATACTGAAAAAATTCCTATTTTATATGAAACGAATTGTTTAACTTTGGAAATTGAGGCAAAATGGTGAAAATCCTCAATATTAACGAACCGTTGGAGAAATAAAAATAAACATTTTAGTCTTTTGAATTGAACGGGAAGCGCAATACGTTGGTCTGAGCGATCACTAAATTTAGCAATGTTCCATTAAAGTTGTTGTAATTGGGAGACGCAGATTGACATCCTAGAAGATATGCCGCTGCTCTAGCCAAGGATTTATGTACAATCGGTTTATATTAGTGTGGTTTCTAATAAATCAGGACTATCTCTTTCAAGTAATCCCTAAAGAAACAAAAATTTCTAACATTTTGCATCGTTCTTAGATTTAACGATAAATTAAAATTTGTAGGAAAATTATTAGGCGAGATTTTCGATTCCAGTCTCTATAGTTGCGACGGTGGCGTAATAATTTTTAAATACTGAGAATAACCGGGCCTATGCTTATTTATTTAATTAATTTTGATTGAAGATAACTAAAATTTATGGAGTGGTTTTAACAACAAGAATTTAAGGTTTCAGAAGAAGTGAAATTCCATTGCGATGATTTTACTCCAATGTGAACCGTTTAGGTTAAGCCAATAAGGTTTAACATTTTATTTTGAGACTACGATATACGTAAGAATTATCGTACCTACAGTTGAATTGAGTGTTCAAAGCGTTCCATAATTACTTAGCGCCACTCATTCCAGTCCTAAGTTCCCAGATTAGTGATAACAATTACTGAGATTACGATAAAATCTTGATGATTACGATATGATTGCAGTAGTAGGTGAATACCAGGAAACCGAATAATGCAGTTTAATTGCTCAAGTAAAATTGCACGAAAATCTTTCAAGAAACAAAAAACTGTTGATAGTTAATTAATACTTTTAAAAGGACGTTGTTCGTTGATCATGGATTACTTTTAATGTAAATCCGTATAATTCACTCAAATTTCGCTCACATTCACTTCACATTGTCTACACATGCCGAATATTAATTGATTACGCGACGTAGAAAATACGGCGCAATATACTGATTTTGACAATGGGTTTAGTTTTTAATTTCCCGAGCAAGCTGGGTTACCCCGGGTATCATAGTGCAACAAATATTTTAATTCGCACATGTTTTGTACACCGATATGCATTTCAGAGTAAAATTTGAAGAAACAAGGATACGCATCAACGCATAAGTCAGTATCAGACCATATCATCGTAAAAATTTGTTTGTATGGCCACATCATCATAAAAGTACTGAATCGGAAGACCTGTTAATCGGAAGACTAAGGTCACTTCAAAAACACTTCATCATAAGACTGATAAATCATATGGACATTCATACTGGAACATTCTTACTAGACAGTTAATCGTCAACCACTTCATTCTATGGATATTAGTTTTTATTTTTGTAAACAACTAAATTGTATGAGACAGTTCGTAACACAATGGGTCGTATCATCGTATGGATATTTGGAGCTTGGGCCGTTTGTGAAAACATCGAAACGAAAATACCAAAGGATTAAATGACTAATCAAATTTAACCGAATAGTCTAATAAAAAAGATTCGAAGAAAATTATCGAAACACAAAAGCGAATTTCCACTAAAATCTCGTGCCCGATATCAAAATATCACAAATTAGTCGAAATTTGATCATAAAGTGCTATTTAGGATGGATTGGATTAGTTGGTCGATTCCGAAAATAAACGAAACGATATAACATCCCTTAAAAAACGTAGGATTAAAACAAAATGTAAGCAGTATGAAAATAAATAACATTAAAATTTAAAAATACTTTTCTAAATCATTGATGTGTTCAAAATCAATAAGCCAACAAACACTTCAATTCTTTTAAAAATGTTGTCATTGTTCTTTCTGACTTTACTTGACTGGGTAGTAAGTTGGGGCCATAATACTATAAAATCGAGACCACACCTCGCGTAAAAAACTTGCAATACTTTATAAACGTATGGACAACGTAACGGTAGAATTTGAGCTGACTTGAATAATAGAGATGATGTAACCTTTAATTTTCCAAAACAACTTGACTCGAATGGCACATTTCTATAAAGTTATAACAGGATTCAAATTATGGAGATAAATACCACTCCAAACAGCTAATGCATACTCGATTTTCGAATTAAATAATGCAAAGTAAATGGATTTAAGAATGCGCTGAGGACATATTGACCTTAGATGGTAAAATTGGCGATGTGAAACCCCGATTTTCTTACAAATGTTGCTTGCTCAGAGAATTTCAATTTGCTGTCCAAAATAATACAGGGTGTTCGCCGGGAAGGTATACTACTTTGTTTTGCCGCCATTTAGGCGAATACTAGTATTGACAGTTCATACTTGACAGTCGTGAAGTAGACACGTGGCAAATTCTTCCACAAGACCATTTATGCCGCCGACAACCCCGATTTTCATGAAAAAATCATAATGAGTGACGAGGCACATTTTCATTTAAATGGATATGTGAATAAACAGAATAGTCGGTTCTGGGCAATGGAAAACCCTCACATTATTCATCAGTCACCTTTACATCCATTAAAAGTGACAGTCTGGTCTGCAATTTGGTCAGGAGAAATAATTGGACCTTACTTCTTTGAAAATGAAAACGGCGTAACCGTAAGTGTGAATGGGGAGCGATATCGTGATATGATTGAAAACTTTTTACCGCCACAACTGCATACTTTGGGCTTGATTAACATGTGGTATCAACAAGACGGCGCCACATCGCACACAGCCAGGATTACAATGGAATTACTGCGAGAACTCTTTCCACAACTAGTTATTTAAAAAAATGGTGATGTTGATTGGCCTCCACGGTCGCCTGATTTGACTGCTCCGGACTTCATTTTGTGGGGATATCTAAAACGCAAGGCTTATGCAAACAAACCAGAAACGCTTGAGCAACTCAAACAAAATATTCGTGATGAAATTAATGAAATACCGCGTGAAATGTGTGAGAATGTAATGAAAAATGTGCTCAAAAGGGCTCGCATTTGTGAGGCTAACAGAGGCGGACATTTATCTGATATTGTATTCCATACATAATTGCCGACATTAAATAAAACATTTATCAATATAAGATCCATTCTCTTTCATTTAATCAAAAATCATAAACAAACAAAGTAGTATACCTTCCCTGCGGACACCCTGTACCTAAGTATTTAAAACTGGAAACCATTTCTATTTGAAAACATTTAAAATTACAGTCAGAAAGTGAACAACTCAAAGCATGGCTAATAATTATATTTGGGAAATCATCTACATTTTTTAAATCAAATATCAGACCAGTCATTATTACAATAAACCCTGGCTGTGTCATCAGCAAATGCCACAGGGTACCCACGAAGATTGATGTTAAAAATGTAATTTATGTAAACTAGAAATAAAATTGGTCCAAGAACCGAACCCTGCGGTGCGCCAATAGTGACAGGTAGAGGATCACAATAAGTATTATTTAGTTTTACTGATTATGACCTACCAGTAAGATAGGATTTTGAATGCTTGACAGTGTCAAAAGCTTTTGTAATATCTATAAACAGTCCTGCAACTTTTTTATTACCATTTAAACCATCGTATACTTTGTCCAGAAAGCTAAACATCTTCAGTATTTCGAAATCCATATTGTGTCCATATTTATTAAAAAATCCAGTTTTATCTAAAAAAAAAACCAACATAAGCTGTTTCCAATTTTTTATTTTGATATGGCTGATATCAACATTTTTATGAGATCTGATGAACATTTTGGCGAGTTAAAGCGAAAAGTCAAATCTTTAGGTTCCGGAGAATTATAAATTTTTTTGTTGAGTACACCTACTCTATAGGCTGTAGAGATTTATAAATCTGTAGGTTGCAGAAAATAATTAATTTTTTTAATGAGTATTCGCATTAAATTTTAGATGGTGGGCCATGTGGAAATGAACCAGCACAAATTCTATGATACGGGTGATACTCAAAATTTAGGGGTGGTGGATATCATGTCGAGTCCAAATTTCATATGTGAATAGGTTTGTACTCGCCGTTTTCCAGTGTTTTAATTAAAATAGTCACAACCTTTCACAAGTATTTTGATACGGGTTCTAGTTAATTGGATGATTTAAAAATAATTGGATGGGTAGATTTTAAAGATCCAGGGATGGAATGAAATTAGCTTCACACGAATCTTTTAACGGTTTGATAATGGCTTGTGCAGTCTCTGGCTGAATGACTTCAACGAAAGTTGCTTTCTGTGAGAAAACCATCGCTTTGCGTGTCGCTGAATCCCGAATACTCTCATTGAAAGAATTGATTTTGGGTTTCTTCATATAATCGGCGGGCATCTATAAATACGCTAAATGTGCTATTCGCTCCAACAGTAAAAATATTATAATATCACATGAATTTTCAAATTTCCTGAAATTCAATATGTAATTAATATTGTTAGACTTCCTATAAACAGTATAAACATTTATAAATTAATTCTTCCCCGAACTACTAAAAATAATTAAAATTAAAGAAATGCTTACGGCATTAGAATCTGAAAAAATATTTCCTATTTAAATCTAATTCACAAAGAAAAAGCTTTCTAATTCATTTAATGAATGATTATGTAGTTGGAACAAGCTCCCACATGACGAGCTTATTGCTGCACCTGCAAAGGGAACACTCACAATTTTCCTATTTACTGAAATAATGTGCTCAACACAAAGTAAATTCCTGGAATCTATTTAACTTTTGTTTATTATTTCTAGAAATTTATCTATCTAAAATTAGTCTTTTGGTTCATTGATTACCCAACATACGACGTATGTCTGCATGCGAATGCCGAGATAATCACTGTATATGTGTTTTTTAATTTCGAGATCGTACGGCTATAGGTCCGATTTTATCACCATCTGCACATTGCATAGCTCCATGACAGCCTATACTGGCATGGACGATGGCTCAGCCCATGAGTTGGCTCAGCCCATGGCTCAGCCCCCGATAGGGGATCATAGTTGTGTTCCATTTCATCACAGATCATAATCTGTTGATGAAAATTTCATTTTGCATTTTGCCCCTATCGGAATTCTTACCCGGTAACTTCCGATTCAAGCGCCAAAGCGTTATAACCACTGTGCCTTTTGGTCGGTCGCTGTATATGTGTTTCTTTGATTGTTTGTTCAACTCTTTGATAATTCCAAGCGGCACTATATTTGGGTATCATTTGTACACTGGTATTTTTGGCACAACCTCAAAGCTGATCCATACTGAATTTAACATTTGAAAGTATAACAGCAATTTGTTATGTATTGTAAGCTCAGAATTTCTACCCATGAGCTAGTAAATTTTCGTATATTTTATGTTTAACCACTTTAGCCGTTCTTTTTCTTTTTGATGTGCTCTTTCCATCTTAGCTTAGCATCGAAGGTTATGCTAAGGTATTTAGCTTTCTTTGCATATGAAATTTTTTGCCGAACACCTAGAAAATACCTTCAAACCACCAACTGAACAAGCGGGTAATGAATATTTATTCTATATTAGCAAAGTAGACGAGGTATCTGCGGTACCGGTGACTCTGCATGAAATTAAACAAGATGTAAAAATCTTCAAAGAAAAAAAGCCTGGATACGACTTGATAACGGAGAAATAATCAAAATCCTGCCAGAAAAAGTACTATGGAAACAACAGACTAAGTTATGTTTCAAGACAGTAGAAAGTAGCGGATATCATAATGATTTCAACCGGTGTGAAGTACTTAACGTTAATGAAAAGTGTAGCTACACATTTTAACGAAAAGTGTAGACTCAAAAAGTGTAGATACACAAAATATCAAAAAATGAAGCTGGAAAAGAAAAAAGTTTGGAATTCGAAATACGTGGTTTAATTAAAATTATTAAAATCAACAAAAAATATTGAAATTTTAAAATCTTTTTAAAACAGAAAATCTTCGGAACACTGTGTACCGAGTGTGGAATTTAGTGTTCTCAACTTAGCATGGTGTCTACTGAACACTAAATTCCACACTCGCCACTCATTGTTCCGATGATTTTTTGAATTATGAAAGAATTAATTGAATTTGGCCAAATACGCTTCCACGTGTAGCGCCATGTCGCCAATCACAACATGCAAATTGTCTTTATTTTTATTTTTTAAATTATTTTTTGCACACATTTTAGACACCATGCCAAGTTGAGAACACTCAATTCGGCACTCATTGTTCCGATTATTTTCTGTATTAAAAAGACTTTAAAATTATTTTTTTTATAAAAAACTTATTATTGTATTATTGTGATTCTCAATATTTTTTGTTGATTTTAATAATTTTAATTAAACCACGTATTTCGAATTCCAAACTTTTTTCTTTTCCAGCCTCATTTTTCGATATTTTGTGTATCTACACTTTTTGAATCCACACTTTTCGTTAAAATGTGTAGCTACACTTTTCAGTACTTCACACCGGCTGATTTCAAAGCCTAATAAACCACTAAATGACAAGACACTGACACAAAACTGTTTCACAAGAAACTAAAGCCAATTATAGAGAGCAGAAATCTTATCCCAGCACATCAATTTGGGTTCCGAGAAAGGCACTCAGAGATAGAACAGGTACACAGGATCATTGATACAATTGAGGAGGCACTGGAAAAAATGAAAGTATGATCAGCAATATTCTTAGACGTAGCCCAAGAGATCAACGAGATTCAACGAGATTAGTCAAAACAATATTTTGAATTTCTAAAGTCTTACATAAACGACCGTTACTTCCGGATGAGGCAGGGAGAGGAATACTCAAAACTAATGAAAATATTGGCACATGATAGTGTTCTGGGCCATGCATTATACCTACTTTGTACAAGTGAATAGGAACATTTTCTGATGACACAGCTGTTATGACCGCTGATGCTAGTATTGTTGAATCGACACGGAAACTACAAAATGCTATTAATATAGTGAACAACTGGACAAAAGAGTGGAGGATAACACTAAACGAATCAAAATCAACAGAAATAAACTTTACAAATAGGAAATTAGGATATATTCCGATTAGTCTGAATTCGCAATAAATTCCATATTCTGATAACGCTAAGTACCTCTTCATGACGCTAGACACTAAGCTCAAAAACTGCATTAAAAATTTAGTAAATGTACTGGCTTATAGGAAGAAACACCGTATTTACATCGCAAGCATGACAACGAGGTGCTGCGGTACCTAATGGATCGCACCAATGGACCGAAGCACCGAAAAATAGGTTTGATTCCCGAAGACTAGACTACCAATTAAGCAATTAAACTAATAAAATAAATACTAGAAACCACTAAGATTAGTTGTCATACTATACAGAAATAACACTTTTGGAAAAAAATTGAAAGATGTTACCAAAACTTTGGGGTAATCGTTTTGATATTTTAGTTGACAGGCAAATTACTAGTACCACAAAATCGAACTTTATAAGTTAGTGACGATGTCACTACTAAACTAGAAGAAGGCAAACTGAAACCACTTTCGGCTTTAAACTTACGATGCGTAGTTAACTAATATTCTACATGAGTAGACAATGTATGTCGATAATTAAAGAAGTGGTGTCGACTAAGTAGAGAATCTAGAAAATATGTCGAAAATGTCGAAAATTACTGTTTCTGTTAACAATAAGGAAAGTTCTATGATTTCTAAAACATGAAGTTAGATTTAAAGCGGGCAACACCAAATTGGTTAAATACAGCCTCAACTCATTGTGTAACCTCTATATCTGTATCCCGTCCATATTGAGTGAATACAGTTTTCGTTTCAATATGAAAAACGGCAATCAATGTTTCTATCGATATGCGATAACTTACCGATAGATATGTGAAAAAAAATGTTTGATCTAACTCCACTCTATTTGAAAAATGGTTTATGTTAATGATCTTGGATTTGTAAACAAAATAATTTAATTTTGCGATCGGTAATACTCTATCACTTATGGTTGTCCTAAAATCGGTTCCAAATGGCCGGAGGACTATACTTGGTAAATATTTTAGTTTATCTGCATGTGCTTAATACAATTCCGGAAATTCAACAGGTGACCTGTGGCAATGTACTTTTTAAAATCATCACTGATCCTGGCCAGTAAAAAGTACTATTCGGAACAGTCTTCGAAAGCTCGAATTTCAAAAACCCGAATTATCAAAATCCAGCCTTTTCAATATACCGCTTTTCAAAATATAGTTCTTTAAAGATCCGCTTTTCCTTCCGGTTTTCCTGGAATTTTAAAAAATTCCGCCAAAAACGGATTTTTTTAAACATTAAAAATCTTTTATCTATATTTTTATTAGGAACTCGGCAATTTCTTGACCGATCATTGTAAAATTTGGAATATGTGGTTCCATGTGATTTTTATTTTAACATGAATTTTTCAAAAAATTTTGGAATTAGGCCATGGTCAATTGAATTTAGCCATTCCTCAACCAATAATTGTCAAAATTGGTATGCAAAATTGAATTGTGACTCCATTGCTGCTATATACTTGAATTTTGATGAAGTTTTGGAACCCAATTGAAGTTTATCCTAAATTAACCCTAAACCAACAAAAACAAAAATAAATGAGAGTGTGTTGGTTTAAAGAAGTCATTTAGGCGAAGTCAGAACACAACAAATATTTATTTCTATTAAAATAATTATATAAATATTTATTTATTCATTTAATTAAGAGTTTTAATATAAAAACATTATCATTTACATATAATTAGAGATGTTTATGAAAGTCTAAAATAAATTAAAACTTAACAATATAACAATTATAAGATTTTATTAGACTTATATGTACACTCTACTTATGCCAAGCCGATTAAAATTCTAATGGAGCTCACATACCTAAAATGACATTCTTGTGAAGAACGGAATTTCTTAGAAATTTTGATTCTAAGAGAATTAATATTTGAAAATTTTCACCGATCGGCAAACTTGCCACTATAATATTTTGGTAGACCCATGTGCGCACTCTACTGGTGCCAAGCCGATTAAAATTCTAATGGAGCTCGCATACCTAAAATGACATTCTTGTGAAGAACGGACTTTCTAGACCCATGTGTGTACTCTACTGGTGCCAAGCCGATTAAAATTCTAATGGAGCTCACATACCTAAAATGACATTCTTGTGTAGAACGGAATTTCTTAGAAATTTTGATTCTAAGAGAATTAATATTTGAAAATTTTCACCGATCGGCAAACTTGCCACTATAATATTTTGGTAGACCCATGTGTGCTCTCTACTGGTGCCAAGCCGATTAAAATTCTAATGGAGCTCGCATACCTAAAATGACATTCTTGTGAAGAACGGACTT
Source organism: Nephrotoma guestfalica (assembly GCA_963691935.1). Taxonomy (NCBI): domain Eukaryota; kingdom Metazoa; phylum Arthropoda; class Insecta; order Diptera; family Tipulidae; genus Nephrotoma; species Nephrotoma guestfalica. The sequence continues at coordinate 160,034 of CAVNVL010000052.1, read as the reverse complement.
TCTAGACCCATGTGTGCACTCTACTGGTGTCAAGCCGATTAAAATTCTAATGGAGCTCGCATACCTAAAATGACGTTCTTGTGAAGAACGGAATTTCTGAGAAATTTTGATTCTAAGAGAATTAATATTTGAAAATTTTCACCGATCGGCAAACTTGCCACTATAATATTTTGGTAGACCCATGTGTGCACTCTACTGGTGCCAAGCCGATTAAAATTCTAATGGAGCTCGCATACCTAAAATGACATTCTTGTGAAGAACGGAATTTCTGAGAAATTTTGATTCTAAGAGAATTAATATTTGAAAATTTTCACCGATCGGCAAACTTGCCACTATAATATTTTGGTAGACCCATGTGTGCACTCTACTGGTGCCAAGCCGATTAAAATTCTAATGGAGCTCGCATACCTAAAATGACATTCTTGTGAAGAACGGACTTTCTAGACCCATGTGTGCACTCTACTGGTGTCAAGCCGATTAAAATTCTAATGGAACTCGCATACCTAAAATGACATTCTTGTGAAGAACGGAATTTCTTAGAAATTTTGATTCTAAGAGAATTAATATTTCAAAATTTTCACCAATCGGCAAACTTGCCACTATAATATTTTGGTAGACCCATGTGTGCACTCTACTGGTGCCAAGCCGATTAAAATTCTAATGGAGCTCGCATACCTAAAATGACATTCTTGTGAAGAACGGAATTTCTTACAAATTTTGATTCTAAGAGAATTAATATTTGAAAATTTTCACCGATCGGCAAACTTGCCACTATAATATTTTGGTAGACCCATGTGTGCACTCTACTGGTGCCAAGCCGATTAAAATCCTAATGGAGCTCACATACCTAAAATGACATTCTTGTGAAGAACGGACTTTCTAGACCCATGTGTGCACTCTACTGGTGTCAAGCCGATTAAAATTCTAATGGAGCTCGCATACCTAAAATGACATTTCGTGAAGAACGGAATTTCTTAGAAATTTTGATTCTAAGAGAATTAATATTTGAAAATTTTCACCGATCGGCAAACTTGCCACTATAATATTTTGGTAGACCCATGTGTGCACTCTACTGGTGCCAAGCCGATTAAAATTCTAATGGAGCTCACATACCTAAAATGACATTCTTGTGAAGAACGGAATTTCTTAGAAATTTTGATTCTAAGAGAATTAATATTTGAAAATTTTCACCGATCGGCAAACTTGCCACTATAATATTTTGGTAGACCCATGTGTGCACTCTACTGGTGCCAAGCCGATTAAAATTCTAATGGAGCTCGCATACCTAAAATGACATTCTTGTGAAGAACGGACATTCTAGACCCATGTGTGCACTCTACTGGTGTCAAGCCGATTAAAATTCTAATGGAACTCGCATACCTAAAATGACATTCTTGTGAAGAACGGAATTTCTTAGAAATTTTGATTCTAAGAGAATTAATATTTCAAAATTTTCACCAATCGGCAAACTTGCCACTATAATATTTTGGTAGACCCATGTGTGCACTCTACTGGTGCCAAGCCGATTAAAATTCTAATGGAGCTCACATACCTAAAATGACATTCTTGTGAAGAACGGAATTTCTTACAAATTTTGATTCTAAGAGAATTAATATTTGAAAATTTTCACCGATCGGCAAACTTGCCACTATAATATTTTGGTAGACCCATGTGTGCACTCTACTGGTGCCAAGCCGATTAAAATTCTAATGGAGCTCGCATACCTAAAATGACATTCTTGTGAAGAACGGACTTTCTAGACCCATGTGTGCACTCTACTGGTGTCAAGCCGATTAAAATTCTAATGGAACTCGCATACCTAAAATGACATTCTTGTGAAGAACGGAATTTCTTAGAAATTTTGATTCTAAGAGAATTAATATTTCAAAATTTTCACCAATCGGCAAACTTGCCACTATAATATTTTGGTAGACCCATGTGTGCACTCTACTGGTGCCAAGCCGATTAAAATTCTAATGGAGCTCACATACCTAAAATGACATTCTTGTGAAGAACGGAATTTCTTAGAAATTTTGATTCTAAGAGAATTAATATTTGAAAATTTTCACCGATCGGCAAACTTGCCACTATAATATTTTGGTAGACCCATGTGTGCACTCTACTGGTGCCAAGCCGATTAAAATCCGAATGGAGCTCACATACCTAAAATGACATTCTTGTGAAGAACGGACTTTCTAGACCCATGTGTGCACTCTACTGGTGTCAAGCCGATTAAAATTCTAATGGAGCTCGCATACCTAAAATGACATTCTTGTGAAGAACGGAATTTCTTAGAAATTTTGATTCTAAGAGAATTAATATTTGAAAATTTTCACCGATCGGCAAACTTGCCACTATAATATTTTGGTAGACCCATGTGTGCACTCTACTGGTGCCAAGCCGATTAAAATTCTAATGGAGCTGGCATACCTAAAATGACATTCTTGTGAAGAACGGACTTTCTAGACCCATGTGTGCACTCTACTGGTGTCAAGCCGATTAAAATTCTAATGGAGCTCGCATACCTAAAATGACATTCTTGTGAAGAACGGAATTTCTTAGAAATTTTGATTCTAAGAGAATTAATATTTGAAAATTTTCACCGATCGGCAAACTTGCCACTATAATATTTTGGTAGACCCATGTGTGCACTCTACTGGTGCCAAGCCGATTAAAATTCTAATGGAGCTCGCATACTTAAAATGACAAAATTACGAGAAATAAAGATGTGTAAGTGTATTGTATAACCCACTTAAATTGCAAAACCGATCAAACGGCACAGTGGTTAAAACTTTGGCGTTTGGGTGGGGGGGTACCGGGTTCGAATCCGGATAGAGACACGGTGCAAAAGGCATTTTTCATCAGTGATGAAAATGAACAGAGCTATGATCTTCTGTAGAAGTACAGAACTCATGGGCCAACCTATGTTTCATGCCAGTAGTATAGGCTGGCATGGAGCTATGCAATGTGCAGATGGCTCTTCGAAAATCGGAGCAATAATCGTACGTCCTCAATTTGGCAGACGACTGCGTAAGGTAAGGACGTTAAAAGCGAACGGCGAAAGTGTTGGGAGAACTTCGGCCGCAGAACATATGGCAAAGATTAAATACTAAAAAAACAATTGCAAAACGCCATGCATTTTTTGATGAAAATTTTACCTTCATTCCGTTACTCCCGTAACAATACATACTCTTTTGTTGGTTTGGTTTGATGAAAAACATTATTTTGAAAAGTGAGATTTCAATATTCGTGCTTTAAGCTTTAATAAGTTGAATTTTGATTTCGGGAATTTGAAGAGCGGGCAAACGACCCCAACCCAGTACTAATATTGTGAAGAAATTGTTACGATTGGTGCAAACGGATATCTCTCGATAATTTTAATCACCGCAATGGGCTCAAGTTCTTGAGTTGTAAGATAGAATTTATTATACTGATAGAATTGAGAATAATTTTTTACAATTGTAATATATTTTGAAATATTTTACACGAACTCAACTCTCCCATTTATTTTGTCCATAATTTTGGACACCACTTTGAACAAGTAAAGTATAAGATAGCGACCTCGTACTGAAAAACAACGAGAACAGCCACAAAATATAATATTCTACATTTTCTGCGAATTGTTTACATACTCTATCAATCAATTATCGACATTGTCTACGCAAAACTCAATTGTCTACACTATGTTCGACACCAACATGTAGATAATTGCGAAATTCGCGTAAACGCACAATACTGTCAACAATGATCGATGAAAGTAACAGTGTATCGACACCCATCGAAGAAAACGCAGCCAACTCAGCAGCCACATTATGGAATCCTGTTGATTTTTTCGAAGTAACTGTGTTTTCGAAAAGTAATGAAAGAATTGAATTATTCTGTAATTTCATTTGTCCTTTAACACTAATACAAACCTTATAGAGTTGAGGATAATTTTTTTTACAGAAGAGAACATTTGTTTTGTTTATAATTTTGGACGCCAATTTAAACAAGTAAAGTATAAGATAGCAAATTCGTACTGAAAAACAACGAGAACAGGTACACAAAATAATATTCTACGTTTTCTATGAATTGTTTACATACTCTATCAATTATCGACATTGTCTACGCAAAACTCAATTATCTTCACTATTTTCGACACCATCATGTAGATAATTCCGATATTCGCGTAAACGCACAACATTGTCAATAATGATCGATGGAATTAACAGTGTATCAAAACCCATCGAAGAAGATCGCAGCCACCTCAGCATCCACCTGTGGTGGACATTTTACATGTAAAAAACGTTATCTACATTTTTATGTAAATAACGTAAATTACGTAAACATTTGTGTAATTTACATAAAATATGTAAAATCACGTGAAAATACTGAAAAATACAGAAAATATTGTACTAATGCACCAAATTTTTGTTAATAAGGGTTACACGCATCATAAATATCAATCAAATAAATTTATGTATCTACACTGCCATCTGTGTTTGTCTTAAACAAGCTCTAAAAATGATTACTGACATCTTTAGGTTTAGTTTAGCAACATATGAAAAAGATTAGAATTTTTATAGTGTAATACGTGCCGATAATACGTTGTATTATCAAATTGTAGCGTTTTACACGGTTTCTTCGTAAATGTGAAACAGTCGAGTAAATGTTATCTACATATCAGTAAGTAAATTTTTTCCACCACCAAAAAATCCACACAGTGATCCGTTTAATATATTGAGTGATGTTTATTACATGCCGATATTATCAGAAACAACCATGAGACTCAAATTCGGAGGATGAAATTTAATTCAACACTCAACTCCGGTAGTAAATCGGCCTAAAAAATATTTACCAATAGGTTCAGTCGAAGTAGATGGTTGTTGTTGAACGACCGGTGGTGATTTACTTATATTAATTTCCTGGAAAACTTGCAAAGAATCTCGAACAAAATCATTGACTCGTTTTAAATTTGGTCTTGGAACTTCTTATAAAGGGCAATCTTGTCCAGCCGTAAACAACACATCAATCTCCCGAACATAGTAGTCCCTTCTTGTGCAAACAAGTAGAAAATCTGACTGAACATTTAGATGCGAATAAATAGGTGCTCGATACGTTATTTTCAACAGCCTGTATATAACCAAGGATGAAGTTTTCCCAAAAAGGAGCTTGTGTGAATAAACGCAAAAAATTTATTTTTGTTTACCAGGAAATTATGGATCAAAATATTATTCGATTTGAATTATATAGTTGCTCATCCAGAATTTTAATTGTTTCGTTATTTTGGCCGTGCACATATGACGACTCTTGATCAGAATAAAATAATCGGAATTGTATCAAATTTAAAATACAGATATTACCAATGCTAATATGTATTTACGGTTTTTTTGATCAAAACAATGTTATGAAACAAGAAAGCTTATAACCTCAAATTTTTGACATATTCATTTATTTGTTTCCTTTTCAACGATACACAGTCAATTTTTATAATAATTAAATAGTTATTAAATTATATAATAGATAGCGCGCTTGTCATGAAAAAGTCATTATTTACTTTACATAATGTAAAAAGTAACTTATGTAATTTACATGTAAATAACCATGTAAATTACATCGTGTAATTTACGCGCCCAACAGTGGCATCCACATTGTGGAACCCTCATTTGGTGGAAGACAATGTTCAAATGTGTTTTCAACTATCATTTTCGTCGTCGACATATTACCTACATTGTTTACATTGTCGACCTTACCATTGTCGTCATTACCTACATGTTTACAAACTGCTAATTGTACTCGTAATACCACATAAATTAATATTCTAAAAAAGTACAATTTAGAATTTTACTGGCACCACAACGAGCCACAACTAAAAATTTAAGGGTACCGTGTAAATATTAAAACGACATCACATACTCGTAACAATGTAACACATGAATCGAACGAACACAAACATCACGTCAAACAAACATCATTTAACATGGACCCTTGAAATTATTTCGACTAATCATTTTACGAAAACATAATAAAAAATGTTCTTCATTCGAGGAATTCATGACATTTTGCACACCGAAAATGAATAAACTGAACATTCAGTGTTTTAACTGACAAATAAAAAAAAACTGTAAATCCGACAATAATTGATCATATTTTTATTAAAAAAATATTCCATTGTAATTGAATTTTCAACTGTCATTCATTCATTCGGGTATACACGTCCGTACACCGTTCATAGAGTATTCAGGTTGCCTACACAGCGTACATTTTTGTATACGAATATTTCTATTGTTTGCTAAAAATTCAAATGTACGCGGATAAAAAATGTTTCACTTGAATCTGTTACGTAGCACCTATGCACATATATCGAGATGGGTGGTAAATCGGTCATTTATATGAAATTAAACTCGCCGAGACAGTAATAAATTTTCCATTTCAATATGGCACAAAACATTTTTGTGGAGGAGCTACGGTTACATCGAGAAATTATGTAACTGAAAATTGATTATATTTTCCCAATGCATTTCACTATATGGCAAACTTATGGTACGAGTATCGTAATTTAGGTTTCTGGCGTGTGCTTTCTTTTCACTATGTAGAAGGAATGAAATTCTTTCGATTTTTTTTTTTTTTTGTGGAACGAATAACATTTTGAGGAATTTTTTTTTGTAAGAATGTTACCACTGTTCCGCCGGTGCACCACAAAATCGAAGCACATTACTAAATGTAATGATATCTAGATAAATGTGTTATATGCAGTCCAATTAATTATGATTAGCGTAATTAATTATGTACATGGCACAGTTATATTTAATTTTCATTCGCGTTTTTTTTTTCATTTTCCCACGTAGATAATGTAATGCCGTATACGTTGCTATGTCTGTACAAGTATCGGTATGTTGTATAGCGCAAAGAAATCAAAAGGTAAAAATATTATTTTAATTGAATTTAAATCAATTTTCCGACAAAGAAACATTTTGGAAAATTAATAATATTATTTTCGGTTGGCTGTTAAATCGATAATTTTCCAAACAAAATAATTTATAATAAAACATTTTCGATATAAATTTTGTGTTATATTTCGTGAAAATTAATAGATTCAACTATTTATGAGTGTGGCAATAAATCGCGATTTATATATGTATTATGTATGTATGTTGGAAAAGTGAAAATGATATGTAATATATCGATATTAAATATATAGTTATATAAAATGTAAATGGCGTACATTATTTTAACGGTCATTTTTCAAAAAAAAAACACAAACACACAAACACTTAAAATTTTCTATATTTTTTTTATTTGACATTCACTTTCACAGTTTAGCACTTCTTATTCACTTTAACTTTAATATTTACACCAATGCACTATTTCACATTATCCAACATATTTTTTTTTTTATGTATCACTTATATACTAATAATGTAAATTGTGTAGATTCAAGGCCTATATTAACTTGCCTGTCGAACGGTTAGGACCAAACTGTTTTGATTTTCTTTCATTCATTTGTATGTGATCACAAAACTGTATGAAAGTCGCGTGGTTTTATCACCAAATGCGCATGACGTCAAGAAAACTTACACTGGTCTGATATTATAATACAATATTTTCATTGTTATTGTTGCTGTCCTCTTCAATTCGGCTATTTGCATTAGTCGTCCTTGTTCTACTGAGTTTCTCCACTTTGCGAGAGAATTATTTTATAGTTGTGCCTCTGCCGCGTGTCCATGGGAAATTCCAACAACAACAACAACACTATACAAGAACAACAATAGCAAAAGGCACAAAAAATAAGAAATTAGATAATAGAATGATTTATATATAATTAGGTTGTCTCACTCAATATTGCATTGCATTAATACTTATTGTATTCTCATGGTTCTTGCAGCACCACACTACTCGGGAGTTACGCCACACGAAAATAAGGGGGAATGAGACTAAATTCGGTACACATTTCGTTTGTATCACAATAAGGTTTTCCGTTTTTTTAATTTTTTTTTTTTGTATTTTTTATTGTGTTCATTTTATTTTGCTGGAAAATGGAAATCACACATTTTCCCTCAATATTTTCATTTTTCTTTGAAGTTTGTTGTTGTTTAGGTTGAGCGAAAGACTGCATCAAAATGTTTTTAGAAATTATAAATGTACATGGTAAAGATTTATAGGGATGGTGCAAAATGGTCTCTAACGTGGTGACGGGTGTGAAGTATGTCCTAACTTTGTCCTAACCTTATGAAATGTTTATGTATGGGTTGAACTCTTGTTATAACGAATTTTAAAATTTAAAACTATTTTATTTGTAAATTGGGTAGCAACGTATAGCTATAAAATCTTAAATTACCTATTTAATTACAGAGAAATATTTAAAATAAAATACAAATAAATTTCGCGAATCAATTAATATAGAAACACTTGATATAGACGAAAGAATAAGAACCTTTTAAAAATGAAATTTAGGGCATTGCCAAAGGTTTCAAGCGAAATTCTAAGCCGTAATCTTTCCAACACACAGAAAAATTTCATAATCTACTTATCGAAAATAACTATTTTTGAGTAAAACCTTCCGTGCGGTTTACGAGTGGTGCTGATGATATTGGGCGCGTTCCGGACCGCCAACTGTTGGCATCATGATTAGTGAAATCACCGCCAATTTAATTTCAAAATTTCATAGTACTAAACATTTTCATAACGTTGGTTTTGATTTTACTCAACATGTTCCCAACTGTTGGGTGCCCTGAGCGCACCCATTGTTAAAAGCGATAAATGGCACAGTGACCTATATCGATAGATTCGTTAGAGTGTCTTCTATCACCCGACCGACATACAAATCAATTCTATGACCTTTTACGGAAATATCTCATTTTCAGTATTACCTTCCATGCGATTTACGAGTATAGATTGAACGGCTTGCACGTGGGGCTGATATTAATGGTAAAAGCGATTAATGGTACCGTGACGTATGTCGTTAGATTCGTTGGAATGTCTTCTATCACTTGACCAACATACAGAAAAATGGCCTGAAATATGGCCACCTAGGACGGAACTCAGCCATATATTAACCGTCTATGATGGGGTTAGGTATACTGTATGGAGATGGGATTCCTAGTTGATTTTGGGAAGAAGTTTTGGAATTCGGCCACCCCGTCTAAGGTGGCAGGCAAACACTCATTCAGTTTATAATCGATTACGAAGAGATTGGATTTATTTAATAGAAATCAGATTCATTACTGAAGAAGTTTTTTAATATGGCCACCTAGAACGTGACACGGCTATTACTTAACCCTGATGTGGGTGGCAAGGTACAATTGTACCTGTTTCGTTTCTAAGTTTAAATATTTTTACTTTAGAGTTTATCTACAAATCTGAAACTTATGTTTAGCCTTCGATGGTTTTTCCTTTGTCCCAGATGGCCATATTTCAGAGCTTCGTCCAAAATCTGTTTATGAATCTCAGTTTCATCCAACAAACAAAATCCCATCATAGTCGGTTGAGAATTGGTCGCGTTCCGTTCCAGGTAGTCTAATTCCAGAACTTCTTCCCAAAATCAATTGAGAATCCCGTTTGCATCCAGCACACAAAATCATAATTGGTTAAGAACTGATCGGGTTCTGTCCCTAGTGGCCATATTTCAGAATTCCTTCCAAAAATCATTTAAGAATCCCATTTCCACCCAACATACCCAATATGATCATAATTTGTTAAGAAATGGCTGAGTTCCATCCCAGGTGGCCATATTCCAGAATTTCTTCCCAAAATCAATTATGGAGCATATTTCCATCCAGCATACCTAATCCCATCATAATCGGTTAAAAATTGATCGAGTTCCGTCCAAACTGGCCATATTCCAGAATTCCTTCCCAAAATCTTTTAACAATCCAATTTCCTTCCAATATATCCAATCCAATCATTATCGGTTAAGAAATGGCTGAGTTCCGTCCCAGGTGGCCATATTCCAGAATTTCTTCTCAAAACCAATTATGGAGCGACCACATTTCCGTCCAGCATACCCAATCCGATCATAATCGGTTAAGAAATGGCAGAGTTCCGTCCCAGGTGGCCATATTCCAGAACTTCTTCCCAAAATCAATTAAGAATCCCATTTCCATCAGTATAAACAATCAGAACATAATCGGCTAGGAAATGGCTGAGCTCCGTCCCAGATTAAATTCGATCGAATCGATTAAATTAAAAAACGTTCGGATTTAACGGACATTCGGATTTAACGGACACCCTCAATTAATCCGTTAAATCTAAATTTTGTTTTTGTAATTTTAGGTCAAATTTAGGACAAACTCCACGGGAATAACGTGGTGTCATTAAAATCTAGTTTAATTCCAAGTGGTAAAACTTGAAAAGTGCGAATTTCATTGCTTCTTTTGTTTTGAATTCCTTAAATCTTAGAATTAAAATTGGTTCCGTTAAGGAGTGTCCTTTTTTAAATATTTATTTATTACAACTGATTTACAAATCATCTAACAATTTATCTTTCATAATTTATATGCTTATTTGGAGGGTTGCAGCCCTTTGGCTAATAATTTTATTATATTTTTAGTCGATCCTGATTGTATCTAGTGGCTCATGTGGTTTCTTCCCTCAGGTTTGAACCATCCAGCATACGACGTATCTCAGCATTTTGGTGTAGACTAATACGTTGCATACGTTTTCTTGCGTATTTGCTTATTTCTTCACTGACGAAATCCGTCTTCAGATCTCTATGGAAGTTATCATTTCTTATGTACGACGGTGCATTAGCTATTCCATGTAGGACTTTGCTTTGGAATGACTGGATGATATTGACATTGGTTTTCTCTGCACAGCCCCAGAGCTGAATACCGTAAGTCTACGCAGGTTTTAGGATTTGCCGGTATAGTAGCTATTTATTATCTAACGTTAGCTCAGAATTTCTTCCTAACAGCCAATCCATCTTTTTGTATTTGATGTTTAACTCTTCTTTTTTCTTTTTCACATGCTCTCTCCATTTTAGTTTCGTGTCTTGGGTCATGCCTAGATATTTTGCCGTGTTTGCATAGGGAATTTGCTGAGAAGTTCAGTTCTACTGATATCCAGTTGACCTTCTTGTTGGTAAAGTTTACGTGAACAGATTTTGTTTCATTAAGTTTTATTCGCCATCTGTTGGTCCAGGTACTGACAATATTAGTAGCTCTTTGCAATTTGCTTGTAGATTCTTCTATGCAATTAGCAACTGCTAGATGGCCGTATCATCCGCAAACGTCGCTATGTTAGTCTCCTCTATCGTTGGCAGGTCCGAGGTGTATAGAACATATAAAGTTGGTCCCAGAACGCTACCTTGTGGTACCTCTGCTAATATTTTCTTAATTTTTGAGTATTCGCCATTTAATTTAACTCGAAATCGTGGACCATCGTTTGGTTGTTGTCTCTCTGATGTTGATTGTTGAATATCGAGCGGCGATGGAACAACGTCGTCAAAATTAGTTGGAATGATTAATCATGGTACTGGTTGAACGCCATTCTGAATTAACAACATCATTGGGATGAATTGATTGAGGTTGTTCTATCGGAATAATAGTTGTGTCATCCGTTTGTTCACCAGTAGTTCGACGTCGTAACTGATCAACATGACGTCTTATTGATTGGCCTTGTTTGGTCTCTATAGTATATGAAACAGGCCCTCTTGTTGTGGTAATGGAAGCCGGGATCCATTTCGGACCCGACGTAAAGTTTCGCGCCCAAACTGTGGAACCCTCAGACAGTTTTCGTGGTTGGTCGACCACTGGTTTGGTCTTGTGAACGCGAATATTGTCAGGATGAAGATGATCGAAAAAAAATCGAATACGACGGTTAAATAGGAGTTCGGCGGGTGATCTGCCGGTTGTAGTTGATGGCGTTGCATGACGGTGGTGCAGGAACTTCGCCAAACGATGTTGAATTTCGCCAAAACTCGCTTTCTTCAGGAAATCTTTTGTTGCTTTGACCATTATCTCCGCCTGCCCATTTGAACGTGGATGCCATGGAGCTACGTGCACTGAACGAATACCATTCGTATCACAGAACTGTCAGCATTCTGCGGAATCGAACGCCGTACCGTTGTCACTCACTATTGTCTTTGGAATTCCATGAGTGACAAATATCTTGCGAAGAGCCTATATGCCACAATCAGCTGACGTTGTGGTAACTTGGACTGCTTCCAACCACTTGGAATACGAATCGACCAGTATGAAATAAGTCTGCTCCTCGCATGGGTGTACTAGAGAGCTCTTACAAAGACGTACAACCCTTTCGTTGTCCGCGTCTAGCTTGGGCCACCATACGTAATTTCTCGCCAGTGCCTACATTCTCACAATACCTGGATGAGCCGTATGTAGAGCGGACAATATTTGTGCACGGTGGCATGGTGGAATTATTACCCATGTAACCCCCCCCCCCCCCAAAGGAGGCATCCTTTGAGTGTGGCTGGAATGGTTGGAATTGTTCAATGGGTTTACACACTGGCCATCCATTTAGTGTCCACTGAAGAATTTGCGAGATAAGTAGGTCTTTGGTTGTCGAAGCGGCAATGTCATCGGCATGAACGGTCCTCTTGTGGACCATATCTATAAGCAGCATTTCGTCTTCCTCTGTGACGATCGAAATGCCCGGAACTGGAAGTCAACTAAGACCGTCAGCTTTCCCCACATTCTTCCCGGCACGGTAGACGATTTTGAAAGTGTATGCGTTCAGGAAGGTACTCCAACGATTCATTCTCGGCGATAGAATCTGTGGAGTTGGAACATCTGTGATAAAACGTCCAAGTAGCGGCTTATGGTCCGTCACAATAACTAACTCACGACCGTAGAGAAATCATGGAACTTCTTAACTCCTGCAATAATGGCCAGAGCCTCACGATCACCTTGGCTGTATCGTCGTTCCGTTTTGGTCATCGTTCTCGAGCGGTAAGCTATGGGACGTTCTTTCATTCCCACTTGATGTGACAGAATGACGGCAATTACGTAGGGGGAAGCATCACATATTAGCACCAACGGGTACGTCTCACTAAATGGCATTAAGACGTTGCTCGACATCAATGCATCTTTCAGTGCATCGAAACTGCACTGCTCGATAGGTCCCCAACTCCAGAGGACATTCTTGTGAAGCAACTGGTGCAAAGGTTCAGTAAGGGTTGCCTTATCTTGAATGAAAGAATGATAAAAATTAATTAGGCCTAGGAAAGCTTGGAGCTGTCCCTTATCCGGTGGTGGTGGGATGCTTCTAATGGTGTCAATTTTCTGTTGCATTGGGCGTAGACCTTCGGAATCGATTCTCGGGTAAATCGGTAGATGGACGGTGTCGGTCGGACGATGCAAAGACGATGATATTGTCGAAATACGGTATAACTCCTTGAATCCCTTGAAGTAGATTCTCCATGAAATTTTTGAAGATTCCTGGCACAGTACTAATACCGAATTGGAGTCGGTGACCTTAAACGCACCCTTGTGTGTAGTAATTGTTTGTACTAGCGCAGAAGCATCGTCTACAATGAGCTGTTGGTACGCTTGAGCGAGGCCGAGTTTTGCATACACGGAATCATTTAGTATCGTCGACAATAGGTGATTTGCTGATGGAACCGGGCAACAATGTGGTGTGAAAGCTTTATTCACTGTTGATTTACAATCGCCGCAAATTCTCCCGCTGCCATCGGACTTCGGAACAGGAACTATAGGTGTAGCCCAATCGCTGTATTCGACCGGCTCCAAAATCCCCTGATGAATTAATTTATCTAACTCTACTTCAATTGCTGCTCGCATGGCTGCTGGCGACCAGTTTAACTATATGTGGCCGACGATGTTGAAAACGGCCAGTTTAATTAATGTGGCCGACGATGCTGCAAGTTACAAGGTTAAATATATGTGGCCGACGATGTTGAAAACGGCCAGTTTAATTAATGTGGCCGACGATGCCGGAAGCGGCTAGGGTAACTACAACTACAAATTAACATGACAATTTTCCAAATGGTTTGTTGCATGTTACAGAGTTAGGAGTCGTTAAGCTTCTGGAACTGTCGCTATTAACTACGCACTAATTGGAACGGTAAAAAAATTAAGATAACTTCCTTGGTGTCCATTATTTGCTATAGATAAGATCATATTTGAATACTTTTATTAATTTTAAATTAGAAAACATTTTTTAAGTTTAACATTTATTCAACAGTAAAATACAATAAAATAGGTTTACCAAGAAAAAATGTGGGAAATAAAGACGAAAATTTTGTTTCGTTGTTTCCAGTAAAAACCTTATTTACTATGTGGTTTATAATTATTGTATCTGTTGAAAAAAATTTATTTTATGACTTAACCTCTGTAGTTATTTAACATTGTGGTAAGTTAAAATATAAATCTTAGGTATTAAAGCCGGACTATTTAGATTTTCGTTTTATGAAATTTTGAATGAGGTAACCAGATTCTTTAATCATAACAGCCGGCTAAATATTTCTGATCGTTCACCTTTTAATGAATTTATAGAAATTAACACCATCAAATGTTTTTTATACACTAATTTTTAATTATCAATTTTTTTTAAATAAAATTTTACGAGTTGTTACAATTTTAACATATTAACGCCGACGACGGCTTCTTCGGCGATGTGATCTTGACCTAGAACGAGATCGACTATGTCTCCGAGAACCATGCCTTTTTCTTCTGTGCGACATATCAATTGGCTCTGGCGATAGCCTATCTTGAGCATTTGCCTCATCCAGTATTCGAATTGTCATTTTACGTGGACGTATTTTTCGCACTACCGTTTCTTGTCCCTAAAATTATATAAAAAAAAAACACGTCCTTCATTTGTCACATCTCACGCATTCCACCATTAACAAAATAAAAATTTAACAGGTTCACATAAAATTTACCACGTCAGGATTGTCGCTTTCATTATCATCGGAAATGGTATTTGCCGAGTTTGTATTTGATATGTTTGTGACCGGTTTGCTAACGATGACTACCGCACTCTTTTCGGATTTAATTTCATCTTGATTGATTTCCGTTGTCATTATGAATTTGAAAATGTTTTGAAGCAAATAAATTTAAAAATTTAAATTTTCCGTGGCAATAGTTTTAGTTTTCCAAATAAACTGAAAACAAAATTTTTATTCTGTATGCATAATGACATGGTCTCCTTGATTCAACGCGTCTTAGATGACACATGACAAGAGTATACGCTTGAGTGGGATTTCAATTATTTCATCATATTTGGAAATTATCGGTTTACACAACCGTGAGGATAATGTAATTCAGACTCTTTTTGATAGCATAGCGTACTCGAGAAAATAACTGTTGTGTATGTTTTACTCTTGCACCGAAGTAATTACTACAGGCAATTCCATTAAAACCATAAATTATCTTAAATGCGAGTTATATAGGGTTTTCCAATAAGAGTGATATGATTTCTTTAAAAAAAATTGTTGCACTTGCTGTGTGGCACGTAGCCCCGTCTTGTTCTAACCAAATGTTGTCAAGATCAACTTCTTCCAATTTCGGTCATAAAAAGTTGGTTATCATCGATCTATACCGATCTCCATTGACCATAACGGTGTTACCAGCTTCATTTCGAAAAAAATACGGACCGATGATTCCACCAGACAAAAAACCACACCAAACTGTCAATTTAGGTGAATGTAATGGTTTTTCATGAATAATTTGTGGATTATCTTCGCACCAGAATCGACAGCTTTGTTTATTTACCGCACCACTCAGATGAAAGTGAGCCTCATCGGAGAAGATGATTTTCTTAAAAAAATCGTTATCGTTTTCAAGTTGTTCCAAGGCAAAATCAGCAAATTCACGACGTTTACGGTGGTCCAATGGGTTCAGTTCTTGAGTGAGAACAATTTTATACGGATGCAAACCCAAATCCTTTCTCAAAATCCGCCAGGTTGTGGTTTTAAACAGTCTCAATTCTTGAGAACGTCTTGGAATCGACAAACTGCGGTCTTCAGCAACACTTGCCTGAACGGCAGCAATATTTGCATTACTTCGAACGAATCTTTGTCTTATTGGCACTTCAACATTATGTAAAGAAAATGTACGCTCAAACTTTCAACAATTCGACGAATAGCGAGCACACTTGGACGATTATTACGACTATAAAATGGCAAAAGCGCACGAAAAGTTGCAATTGGAGAACGATTATTTAGATAATAAAACTGAATAATTTGTAAACGTTGTTCTTGCGTATATCTCACCATGATGAAATTGTAAACATTACTGAATACAATGAAACAAAAAATGACAGATCATAACATATCACAAATAGCCGAAACGTCACTTAAAAATCATATAATTCCTATTGGAAAACCCTGTAGTCTATAAATAGCTGGTTCTATGTCTTGTACAGAAGCAAATTACTTTCCTATACTGCCTTAACAAACCTACACTGCTTAATAAAGCCAAGATAAATATTCTCTCGTTTAGTTCTATGGAATACGCTTATATACTTCTCTGACCAATCTGACCAATATTTTATAGGCACCACAGATCGGCGCGATTATTTCGCCGCTCATAGCTCTAATGACGTATGTTAAGTGCCAGAAATTCAGCATTGTATTCCCAGTGAACGAAATGAGTCGACATACGCTTGATCAACGTAGCGAAAAATTGAAAGCTTATTTTCAAAGTAGTGGGTCAGTCGCCGAAACTTGCAGAATATTGTGTACAAAGCTGCAGCATAGCTGACATGTTCGCGAAGTTTTTCCAATCAGTCTATAAACCAAGCGTTACTAGTGGATTGGATCGTTTTCCCGGACTCCCCACATGAAAATTGACCAGAAATTTTGTCCAGATGCGAGCATCATTAAGACCTTTCATTTGAATCTATTTCCAACCATGACACTTTAAACGGTCAATATTTAGACATTTTCAAATTTTGTATTCATGATATATATTTATTTGCAATTTCCCAATAGAAATATGGATTTGTCCGAACAGCTAATAATGCTATTAAAAATATTGTTTAGTATTTTATGTTTAACGGTTTCAGTTGAATTTTTTTTGTTGTAGAAAATAAATATTTTTGGTATAAAACAAACTTTCGGCTGAGAAATGTCGGCAGAAAAATACCGGATGAAGCATATTAATATTTGACATAACATATTTTCGGCTGGGATAGGAAAGCCACTATCTGCATTATCGATTTTTTTACTTTCGGCTGAAAACTATCGGCTTACTTGAACAGGGTGCCAATAACTCTAGATATAAGGGAAATGTTTGGTACCATCCGAAAGAAAGTACATTCAAACCAATAATAAAAAAAGAATTAATAACTCCGGTTTGTCAAAAGAAACGAACGCTGCCATTCGGTATTGGTACCAGGCCATATTTACGTAAAAACAGAAAAGCTGTCAAATTATCGTTCGTGACGAGATGGTGATACCTAATTTCGAAAATAAAATTCTAGTATATTCGAAACAATTTATATTACATCTATTAGGATGGGTCCACATTAAGAAAAATTTGTGTCAAAAATATTTTCGTCGTTTGCATGCGCCGCACACGTCCACATAAATGTGGCCCCACCTGTACATATTACATATTGTCGAGGTGCAAATAAAACAAAGACATTAAAATACAGGGTGGCTGAGACCAAATGTTACTGACTTCACTCTGCTGTCATTTGTGTAGTTGTCATTTTCGCGCGTCAATTTTTTGACAGATTGAAGTTTGGTTAGTTGTTTACATGTGGTCAACAAATAATTGTTCTAAATTAATATCTTCATAAAAAAATCGTAATGGAATTCAAACGTAATAGTGTTACGTAATTGCACTGTATTTGGGTGGAAATTCACAAACAGCAATAGTTCGTCAGCTCCAGCATTTGAATGTGAATAAAATGTTTGTGTATCGAACCATAACTCGATACAACGAAACTGGTAGCATCGCTAAACGCAACAGAGGCGGTCCTAAAAAGACAGCAACGTCAAAAGAAATGATACGAAATGTGAAGAAACGAATCCAACGAAATCCTCGTCAAAGTGGCAATCAATTAGCCGCACGTCTACATGTTTCACGATACAGCATTCAAACCATATTTAAAAATGAACTAAACTTGAAGCCCTACAAGATACAAAAAATTCAAGATCTGGCGGTAGCACAAAAACAAGTTAGGCTTCAAAGAACACGAGCATTGAAGGCCTTGACCGAACGTGATGAGATTCCAAAAATTGTCTTTTCTGATGAGAAAATTTTCGCCTTTCAACAGTATGTGAATAAATAAAATGATCGTGTTTGGTTAGAGCACAAGTCCAACGATAATTTGGACACAAGAGTTGCCATGCGCAAGCAATCACCAGCTTATGTTATGGTTTGGGCTGCAGTGACTGCAGATGGACGCACTCCTCTGGTTTTCATCGAACATGGAGTCAAGGTAAACCAAGAGGTGTACCGCCAAAAGATCCTAAACGATGCTTTGCTACCTTGGGCACGTAAACACTTTGGTACGAACCGTTGGACATTCCAACAGGACTCGGCACCGTCACACAAAGCTCGAGCGACACAGCAATTTTTACAAAATTGCGTTCCGCGGCTGATTTCGTCGAAAGAATGGCCACCATATTCACCAGACTCCTACAGAATCCCATGGATTTCCCCATATGGTCCATTTTGGAGAGTAAGGTGTTCACTAAAAAATACGAAAGTGTTGATGCATTGAAGTCAGCTCTTGTTCGAGAATGGAATAAAATTCCGCAAGCTCACGTTCGGTCAGCATGCAATGCTTTCTATGGAAGACTGAATCAAATAATCAGAGCCATAGGAGGTCATATCGAGCAGTAACATGTTTTTCATAAAATGTAATATGTTTTCAGCATATTCCACGAAATTTCAATAAAAAAATAATCAAAATTAAAAAAATTACAGCGTTTTCATTTGGTAACACTTGGTCTCAGCCACCCTGTATTTACTGTGTTAGTCGAGAACAAAACAAATCTACGAAGCGATTTTTACAGTTCATTTTTATTCAGTGTTGATACGTTTCTCTTTTGTTTTTCGCGTTTTAACGCACAGTGATTGCCATCTGATGGTATATTTTAGAACTAGAGCCAAAGGCGATTAATTTCTCAAAAAAACTAGTTTTAATGTAATAAATATAAACTTCATAGTTGACTATAATGCGAATATTTATCAAAAGTGTAGCTACACAAATTAACAAGAAACAAAAATGTAGATACACAATTTAACAAGAAGTGTAGAATTGCATACAAAAATTATGACAGGGTTGAGTTTGTTATTTATCTCACTAAATCTAATCTAATCTAATCCGCGGCATATTACTGCGACCTTCGGGAGGATATTTTTTTGTTAATAATATAAACATCCATAATAAACATCCACAAGACCAGGTTTACACTTTTTTATTATTATTTCCATTTACACTAAAAAAAAAATCCACGAAGATCGCACTAATATGCCGCGGATTAGATTAGATTAGATTTAGTGAGATAAATAACAAATTCAACCCTGTCATAATTTCTCCTACATTTTTGTTTTTTGTTAATTTGTGTAGCTACACTTTTGATAAATGTTTAAAACTTCACACCGGTTAATGCGCCTGAATATTATGTAAAATGTTCAATTAGTTTACAATTAATGTAACAAATTATGAAATATTCAAAAAATGGCATGAGGTTGTTTCTCATAGAAACAAATATCACCTCTCGCTCACATAGGAAGTGGCGCGAACTAGGCGGCGTTTCAAGGGCGAATATGATCCAAATTTTGTTATCATAAAGGCATAATAAACATTGCATGGTAGAAAAAGTACTAACATTTTATAGTTAAATTTCCATCTTCTACAAGAAGTATCCTGCGATACAAAATATTGTACGTGTAAAACAGAGTTAAAATGTTCGTTTGTTTTTCGTATAGTCATGTCCAAATGTATTTCATATTGACACGTTTCGAAGTGGATATAGTGATGATTCTGAGTAAATAGGCAAATACTTTAAATTTTTAATCAGTAACTATTTAGTTTAAGTTAAATATAATTTTTGTGATTGGTTGGTGAATATTTTGCAGGTGATATTAATAATACAGTCTTATTAGAAATGTGTCTTCTGTTGATAAACGAGTAAATCTGTGTTTAACTTTTTGTTTGTACGAATAACTAAAGGCCCATTATGGTCTAACCATAATTTTGGGCCCCACTCATTCTTGACCAAACCTTGATCAAGAACGAAAGAATCTTACAATTTTTAATAGGACCTTTGATTATACTGAGCCTTCAATTATTTGTGTGTCAATATATTTGGTGTTTCGTTCTAGTTACGGGTTTTGGGCTGATTTCCGATTTGGGTTCTGTTAGCTTTGAAATGGAAATGTCTAATATTTTATCAAAAACGACTGCACCAAAATACAGCATAATGCCTACAAATAGCCTTGCATTTTCAATTTGGCTCTAAGACCGGTGTGAAATTTCTAACGTTAATTAAAAGTGTAGCTACACAAATTAACAAAAAAGTGTAGCTTACACAAAAAACATATTCAAAAGTGTATGAAAATAATCAATATTTAATATACGAAAAATAACGTAAACTAATATTCAGTTAATAATTCTAATTAAAACAAAACAAAAAAATATACTGATATGCAAATATTAATGTTTTCAAAGATTTATCTATTGCGGTTAAACAAATAATTAACAGCCCATCCTAGAGTTTCCGCAATATAGCCACTACTATTATCGAATAGATGACATTCGAGCCTTAAGTCTGTATGTTACTGAGAAAAACTAATTTATTTTTTAGTTTCGATATTTAAATGCCCCTAAATGTATGCATTTCGTTGTTTCTTTAATAAGATTGAGTACCATAATTTCGTACAATTTGCTTACTAAACTTTACTTATATAAACACGTGTACAATTAATTAATAAATTTATTATTAATAATGAAATTGCTGGTCTAAATATTTCAAATTATAATAAATTAATAACCACTTATCTTGGACACACTTTTTATTTCGTAATGTTTCATCTATTGACAGTTAATTATACAAAAATAGACGTCATTGCGGCGAAAAACAAATAAACTTATCGTTTGAGGTAATTTTTCGATCGATAAATCTCGAAATTTTTAAAATTTTTAAACTAAAGTTTACATTTGATGAATCCCTCAATCATATAACTAAGTTCATGCTAAAGAAAGAATTGTGTCAAATGGTAATTTTTTATGGTTATAAACTGATTCTTACTAAACTTCGTTTTTGACAATTTCAGTACCATGCAGCTTTAATCAGAAATGTAGATTTTCAAAACGATTTATAAATTACATCCAATTTAAGAATTAGTTATTACATTTTAAACGGATTATTGTGGTTACATAATAATTAATTTTGAAATCAAACCGCATGAACCTGAAACTGGACGCTTATCAAATTTTGTCAGAGGAGTCCAACTCTTTTTATATGTATAGGCTATACTAATTTGAATAGGCTCGAATATCTACTATTCCGCAATAGTAGTGGTTATATTGCGGAAACTCTAGGATGAGCTGTTAATTATTTGTTTAACCTCAATCGGTAAATAGATAAATCTTTGAAAACATTAATATTGGGAGTATAACTTATTTTTTTGCATTTTTTTGGAGAAAAACTCATTTATTTCTAAGAAATGGAAAATTTTATTTTGTTTTCCATGGTTATCTATGACTTTCGACCATCTTTCTGGCAATTTATGGATCCCATAGAAAAACAATTGTTTGTCTGTTGATACGATCCATTCGTCGAGCCATTTTTTGATTTCTTCGCGTTTTCTGAAGTGCTGGTCTTGAAGATCGCTTTGCATTGATTGGAACAAATAGTAATCTGATGGAGCACAATCTGGTAAATAGGGAGCATGCGGTATAATTTCCCAGTTCACCAGTAATAGTTTCGTTCGGTTTTAGCAGCTCATAGTACACCACGCCTTTCTGATCCCACCAAATGAAAAACATAACCTTACTTCCACGAAAGTTGGTTTTGCTGTTGATGTGGATGGTTCGCCTGGATGAACCCATGATTTTTTGCATTTAGGGTTATTGTACTAAATCCATTTTTCATCGCCAGTCACAATTTGAGACAAAAATGCCATCTTCGGTGTCTTGTACGCAAATAATTGCAAACCATTAAACGATTTTCAATGTAGCTTCAGTCAGTTCATGTGGTACTCTTTTTCCTTCTTTTTAAATTATTTTAATGCTATGTACACGTTTGCTTATGGCTGCTTGAGTGACATTTAACTATTCTGCAAGCTCCTTTTCTATTTGAGATGAGTTTTCCTTCAATAATGCTTCCAATTCTTCATCTTCGAATTTTTTGATTGACCAGAACGTTCATTGTCACTGACATCAAAATCATCACTTTTGAATGGTTTAAACCAGTTTTCGCAAATCTGTTAAGTTGGTGCATGTTCACCATAAGTTTTTTGAAGCAAACAAAAACTTTCAGCAGCTTTTTTCTTTTGATTAAAGCAAAAGAGTAATGCTTCCCGCAAATGCTGTTTTGTTGATACGAAATTCGACATGTTTAAACGGGATTAAAAAATATGTGGTTGAAAATGACAAACTAAATTTTAATGTGGAATGTCAATGATCGCCGTAGGTGTTATTGTAAAAGACTATTTAGCACTAAAGTTACGCCATCTCTTAGAAAATCCAAAAAACTGAGTTATACACCCAATATTTGCATATCAGTATATTTTTTTGTTTTATTTTAATTAGAATTATTAACTGAATATTATTTTACGTTATTTTTCGTATAAATTAACTGTATGTTAAATATAGATTATTTTCATAAACTTTTAAAAATGCTTTTTGTGTAAGCTACACTTCTAATTAACCTTCGGAACTTCACACCGGTGGCTCTAAATCTTTTTTTGATTATGTTCCTTTTAATTATTTTTAAAGCTAGCAGGCCCCACCATTTTAGTTGAAAGTGATAGATTCTATAGAAAGTATTTTGACGAATAATTAACTGTTTGAACAATTCGACGGAATCCCTTAAAACTTGTCTGGAACAACCCCAACTCTTTTAACTATGTGGTTGACTGTTGCGAACATCTCAATTTGCCCACTATTAAGTGATATATGTTCACAATTGGTAACATTTCTGAGTTTTCTGGAATCGGAATTATTGTAACAAGTATTTTAACGAATATTTGAATTGTTCGAGTCAAAACTTGTGTGGGGCTAGTCGACCGTTATTTACATTTTCATGATTTTCTAATAGGCTTTTCACATAATTTTTTACATATTAATTTAAGCATAACATCTATGCTGAAATTTTTGGCAAACGTTTCGGTATATGCTTGTACCATTATCAATGGCCTGATCATCATTCCAACTGAGCCGAAACCGAAAAAAACGCGGCAAAGTCGATCAAAAGTCAAGACAATGTTAACTTTTTTTTGATAATCGCAGTTGTGTGCTCTCAAAATTCTTGCCAGGAGGAAGAATATTATCTGGGCGTTATGCGGAGTTTGGGAGAGCAAATTCGACGAGAAATGCCAGGTTTGTGGAAAGAAAATTTTTTCTCTTTCTCTTTTCTTTGTTCGATATTTTTATCGGGAAACATACTTGAGATGAACTGACAAAATAGACCACTGTAAACAAACTAAATGACAGATCGCGCTCAAACTTCTCGTCAAGACAGTTATGCCAACTTAGCGACAACAATTTTTTTACATAAAAAGCTATTTAAATGATTAATCCCGTTACTTTCTCGACGCAGGTTATAGTGCCATAAATTTATTAATTAAACAAATGTGAAAATGTCTAAATTACAACCAAACAATAACTTAATCTTCAAGGCTCCCGGCCGTTTATGTGAAATTACGTCTTAAATCGCTTAAGAGCGCCGCTTTGGGATAATACTAAATATTATTACAGGTTATTGTCATCAAATTTCATAAATTAACCATCGAGCTCGCACGTTTTGTGTGAATCGACGTTTTAAAATGTATGAATTCGATCACACAAAGTGCGAATCAGTTATACTTAGGCGATTCAGTAAAAACTGGCTGCAGCAGGTGTTCCACAAGGATTTGTGCTAAGTGCAATTCTGCCCCAACATATATTAACTCAGTGTTCAAACTAAATTTCAATGGAAAATGTGTAACATTGGCCTTTAATATGGTGTTTGCGTATGACTACCCAAATTACTTATCAGCTGTTGATAGCATCAATTATGGCCTAAATATTCTAAGTAAATGGTTGGGTGCTCGAAGCTACGAAGCTGGTTTTATTTAACTTGAGCACAAATCGCTCATTTGAAAATGTTATCATTTTTCATAATTTTGATTGCCAACGAAATACCAAGTACACATCTCATTGCATGATTAATGAATTTGTAAACGAATTTATATATCTCGGCTGAAATACGGGTTGCCGCTTGGATTTGAAGTGCTATATCGCATCTTGAACGACACTGGATCATTAGAAAAATTTACAAATTGCAATTTTAATTGCTTAAAATATTACGAGATTACTTTATGGTATTTGGTGTTGGGGCGGAACTTACTTTGAAATAGTTAAACCATTAAAAACAGCTCAGAAGCGTGTTCTCTGCCTTATGAAGAGAGAGTACAAAAACAAATATTTATTTATCAAAAATGGCTTTATTGTTTTTCAAAATATTCTCAATGAAGATCAATACATTTTTGCATGCATTTGAACCAATTTTCGAAGAACATTTTCCACTGTGACTGAGGTATCTCAAAAACTTGCATTTTGAACGCATCAACCGCTTCTTCAGGTGTCGAAAAACGCTGACCTCGGAAATTATTTTTGATGTGCGAGAATCAAAAGAAGTCATTGGGTGCCAAATCAGGACTATTCAGCGGATGACTCATTTGTCGGTTGACTGTTGGTTTCGGGCTCATTCGCGCATAGATTCAAGTTTCATAGACATGTTTTGAACCATTTCTTTTTTTGAAGCGTTTGCTAAATTATGTGGGATCTAACGAGAACAATTTTTTTTGTCGGCCAAATGTTCATGCAATATTGAATGTATGCTGGTCCCACTAATGCCCAAGGTTGCTTCAATCTCATGGTAAGTCACATGATGATCTTGCAGAATCATTTCATGCACAACAGCCACGATCGAATTATGTAAACCATCGATAAACAGTGATCCTTAATGGTAGCAATGGTCCTTCATCGCTAAAAGTCGAATTAAGTTCATCATTGCACTGTTGTTGAGTTAAAACATGTCGAAAATTGTAAAAAATAATCGCAGAAAAATGTAATCGATTTACTCGTAGTTCCATTTATGCACTGAAATGAAATTTTAAAATCACTATAACAAAAAGAATTGTGGGGAAGTTGAAAAAAATCTCAGCCTGAAGTAAACTATTGTAGTTCCCAAATTTCTAAAAACCTATTTTTTTAAATACTTTCTTATGACAGCGCTTACAATATGGTTACGAATTCTACTCTAGACAGGGTTATCACTCCGTACTCGAGTGGCTATGTCTTATGCAACCAAATACTGTCAACCCAAAAGTCGCGAGTTCAAACCTAGTCAGAGTTCGTAATTTAATTGAAGCGATTATTATCTTAACACGGATCGATGTTGTCGGATCAAGTATTGCTAAAATACTAATTGAGAATTGGGGTTTGAATGGCATTCCAAGTACCGGGGAATATGGAGATATTGAAATCAATTGCTGAAATGGCGGCGATAATCAGCATAGAAAATACTGGAATTAAGAAAAAGGCGTTAATCATCAAAATAGGGGAATTGATGACGAGGAATGTTCACGAATACAACTACATGAAAGTAATATACAATTGCAATACTGGTAGGCAGAAATATAAGCGTGAGCAATTTGGGATGCAGACACAGTTGTAATTTAACAGTGCAAGTCGAAAAGTGAACAGTAAAAGTGAACGCAGTAATTAGTGAGCAGTAAAAAAGTGAAATTAGTGAATTATTGTAGAAATTAAAGGAGAAAATAAAGTTTGTAACTTGAAAATTGATTTTATATGCAAAATCGAAAATGGTAAATGGTGAAAAACATAAGCACATACACATCACAGAAATTTAGAGAAAAACTGCAGAGCCTCGGACTTTCAACCGAAGGCAATAAGAGCGAACTGTTTTCGAGGCGGCTGCAGAGGGCCATAGAGGAGGATGCTAAAACAGGAGGGCGATGTTCGCGCCAATCATCACTGACGCCAGGATCATCAGGGATTCCGCAGGTTACCCCAAACGATGGGCAGAATGCATAGCCGTGAAAAAAAGAAGTTAAAAATGAGGTAACCATATCAGTACAACCGCCCACTCCTGAACAACAGAATACTTTCTTGGACATATAAGGCAGATAATTTCGCTTTAACTCAGGGGAAAATACGCTAAATTAGAAAAGTAAGGTGGAAAATTTGATCAGCTCCGAATAGAACAAGGCGCGAAATTAGACAAGCAAGATGCAATAACAAGGCAAGCAGCAAAGTGAGTTGGCAGAACTACTCACAGAACAAGGTAGGCGGTTTGCCGAGTTCGACCAGAAGCTTAACCAAATTCAGCACGCTCAAGATATCCAAGTTAAAGAGCTAAGAGGTGAATTAGAGTCTATGGAGGTGAAAGTCAACGGCCAGTTCGAGGAGTTTGAAAATAAAATTAAGCAAATGGAGGTCCGCCAGATGGCCAGTTAGATAAAACATTATCAACACAACCAATTGCTAGAAGCTCAAGGGGAAACCTCCGATATTCGAAGGATAGAACCCATTTGAGAATTTCAAAGTGCAGTTCAACGCACTCATTTTCGCTCTTCGTGGAAAAGCTGCATATGTCTCACAAATTGTATCCGCAACAGGAAGGGGCTATGAACGGGTAATGACTGAGTTCGAGCTAAGACATGGGCAGTCACACGCCAGAGAACTATGTAAGATTTAACTCCAAAACAAGAGGCAACTACGCGAAGTAACGAAATTGGTGCGTCGAACATATGGCAATACAGATGTGTTGAATAGAATAACTAACAGTGGACCCGTTTATCGGTGCTGTCAAGGACGACTACCTGAAACTTCATTTGAAACTCAGTGCGAGAGGTAAAACCATGAATGCAGTATTGTTTTTGACTTTAGAATATGGCGCAACTAGAGCAAGTTGCGCCAGCTGGAGCAGGATGATATCACACAGATAAAGGAAATATTAAGAGAGGGGTTGAGACAACTGACACAGAGCTATTGGAGCCAAAGAAAATTACAACAGTTAATTGTTGAGCCAGGTGAAATAAAAGACAAAGAAGTTGCTTCAGATAGGGGAAGTTAGGTCAATACATACGAAAGTGTATGAAACAAAGTACGAGACAGGTTACACAATGAAAACATAGGCAATTACAAATTTGTGGTAAGTAAAAGCTGAGTGGTAAGTATAATTTTATACTTTTAAGCGATATTTGCCCATACTTGGTAACATCTCAGAAAATTCTGGAATCAACCATAGTATAGCAAGTATATTTTTGAAAATATTTGAATTTTTCGTGAATCTGACGAGTCAGAACTTGTATGGAGCCACTAAAAAGTGCTAGCTAAATTTATTCACTATTAAGCGATATATGCCCACACTTGTTAACACGTCTCTGAGATTCCTGGAGTCGGCTATAATGTCTGCAAGCATTTTGAAGAATATTTGAATTTTTATGAAATTAGACGTATTAAAACTTGTGTCGGAACGTTTTTTGACCGTTTTGAATAGCTCAGCTTGCATATGTCTTTTCAAACATTCAAGTTAATAGACTAGTTCTGCTAGCTTTCGGCACATCAACATTTGTTCACATCAGTTTTTCATAATTTATTCGGTAATTCCGTCGCACTACCAAGCCAAGGCTTATTTGAGCCACTTGCTGAATATAATAATGTCAAACGAAACGTGCATGAATAAATAAAATAAAAAAAATTATTGCTTCAGAATATTTTTTCCATCCAATTTTGAAGCAAACTTCAAACAAATTGCACCCTAAATAAAATAAACGTCGCTGTACACGTTTAATCTACAAAAATACCTGAGCACCTTCCTTCATATATCATTTAATTTACGTTAGAACGCGTTACGTTTTCCTGCAATAAACTTCCATCACTTGTTTGCAGTATCTGCTGGAAAAACAATAATTTCCCGGTAAATTTTCTTTTTTGTCTAATGTTTCACGATTTTTGCGTTTTTATTTTTCATTTTGCACACACATAAAAGTAAAACAGAACTAACTGGGTATAATAAAGACAATGAGAGAAAAGCTTTAGCAGAAATTGTATGAAGTTTATAATATTTACAACATAAACAACAAATACACAACAAAAGGAAAACAGGAAAATATTTAAACAATCAAAAAATATAAAACAACAATAACCAACATCAAACCACGAGAATAAATACTGAGCAAAATTTTATGTTTTATCTTCATTAAAACAATGCAATTTTTTATTGCTTTTACGATTTTTGTTTACTCGTGTGTGTTTGTTGTCGGTTATACTCGTATGATTCAAAAGTGCTTATTTTTGTACGTTCAAACAAATTAATTATTTTATAATGTAGATGGTACAATATGATAACATATGTACTTAGTTTATTCCTATAAAGCCGGACCGTACCGTGTACGACTTTTTAATTACAAGTTTTTGTGTGGTTAAATGCCGCTTCACGGTGAAACGGGTTGACCCCTAACTTGGTTGAGGCCAGCCCGGTTTCATAAAATTTGCCAGCTATGCGTCATGCACCCTATGCGGAAATTGTTCCTGCACCTCAGTCTTTAAGAGGAAATGGCGTGGTGCCGGGGTGCCCAGGTATAGTGGCCTTGCTAACCGCTAGCGTGGTTGTCTATTGCGGGGGTTTAAATTTCCATCTTCATTACTCAAAAACATAAAAAAAGAAGTTATTGGCATCGGGCCCATAGTCGTTGTTAGTAAGTTAGGTGGGTATTAGGGTGCTCCTGGCAGAAAGAAAAAGAGTTGAACACAACAACAGTTCTCGTTTCGAAAGACACCCAGAAGAACACCCTATTACCTGGGCCAGTTTAGGTTAGTGGGTTATTTTCCACTTAAACTTACAAAAAAATTTGTTCCACATATATACAACCACAGGTCCTTTGGACCTCCATCATGGTATGCCAGTAAAATTACCACTACTTGGGTCAAACAAGGAAAAGGAAAGGATTTGAAATTAAAATGTTGATGAATCCATTTACTCATTTCCAAACTCGCAATGGGCTTCTTAACTTGTCCTAAGCGATCCTCATTGCTATTGTTGATTTAAAAACAGAATTCATTAAAGTACCCAAATGATCTTGATAATAGCCTTGTCCCCTTTGCCACAGTCTTACGCTAACCTTAGAGGAGCTCAACTGTGAGAGTAGAATGTTACCATCAAGTAAGAGAATGGATGTTAATGAGGCCTTTTTATTAGGCTCTCAAACGCCAATCGCTATTTTTATCCGTTGGGAATGATAATGCGCCGATTAACACTAAGGATTCCTACAACGCGTAATATAACCACACCTAGTTTATGTTCAAACTTGTAATCAATATTCGTCCACCAATAGATCCTAAGTATCGAAACCTAATCTTGACTTGCAAAACCAACCCGAGGGATGTAAATTTAAAATAATGACGACGCGGAAATTATGCGACCTCACCTATACGTTGTGTTGATTTGGTAGGAAATCCATATTTTTATTAAATTAAATTTACCCTTTACTTAAAGTAATTTCTCACTAGTAGCTGATTAATAATCTGTAGAATAAAAATTGCAAGGGCAGCTCTACTTTGCAAACCAGGATGCGGAATAACACGTGTGATGACCTGAGAATGAGCAGCCCCTTATATCCCCGGAAATTTCTCCGGCTGCGAAAGGGATATGCTCATTACATCCGGGAAACGTGTCATTCTCCCTTACTGATAATGCATCGCAAAACCGTTGGTTGTACTTTTACAAAAACAGTACACCAGCTGTGATAGATAGGAGAAATTTGAAGTATTGTATAGCACGTCAAGCTGACAATAACTGAATTTTAAATAATTTCTATTGAAACAGATGTTCTTGTTTGCTCGTCTCTTGAAACAGAGTTACCTAACTTAATACCAGTTCTGAGTTAAAACATCGCCAAAAAGGTTCGTCGTGTTCTAGTTGCTACCACAAATACCAACTCATTCCCCGGAGTGTGAGTTGGGACAATGCCACAAATGAACTGATAAGACGAGAATCCAGCCCTGGAATACTACAATTACGAAATCTTTGCCGTGCGTGCGTGATCCGCCACTGTATCTGGTCAGGTATGTTGGAAAGGCATACCGCAGCCACACTCACACCGAAGAGGTTTCTCCATTTTCTTATGTTTATCGACAGAAAGGGATTATCAGATTAACATATACGCCACTTGACACAGTGGTGCCTACATATAAATTATTTGAGTATGAACTGATGTTATGATCCTAGGTTGGGTGCCACTTGAAACGGTTTAGTCTCTAACTTGGTTGAGGCCAGCCTGGTTTCATATAATTTGTCAGCTATCCGTTATGCACCCCATGTGGAAATTATTCCCGCACCTCAGTCTTTAAGAGGAAATGGCGTGTGTGTTGGGGTGCCAGATAAGTTGCCTTGTTAACCGCTTTTGAAGAAGGAGGGGAGGTTGAGTGGGGTACCGGACCCCTAAGTAGTGGTAGCGGTATCAACCCATTATGCGGGCCTCGGGCCCTTAGTCGTTGTTGGTAAGTTAGGGGGGTATTAGGGTGGTCGGAAACCAGAAGAACACCCTATTACCTGGGCTGGTTTGGTTAGTGGGTTATTTTCCTCTTTACTTATCATAAATAAAAAAAGTATGTCTTTTAAAGAATTTTCAGTTTTTTTATATCGCTATAAATATAGGGTGCCACAACTAAACCGGTTCAGATTTGACATATCGGATATTTTGGCTCTCGCAACACTAACGTCATTCTTTCTTTGAGAGAAACTTAGTATATTATTTCTAGTTGACGAAATGGGTCGCTTAACGCTTCAACAAAAGTGGCAAATGTTGGAAATTTACTTCCACATCAAAGACAATTGGTTCGAAGTCACGGGACTCACACCCAACGGTATCAAGAAGTTTGTGCATAAAGTGCGTGATACGGGCTACCTAGTCAACAATTCAACGCGTACCCGTACTCGTCGTGTTCGTTCAGCTGAAAATATCGCCGCTTTCATTCTTACTCGCATACACCTTTTCCTTCACATAGGGAATGGAATCATGGAATCTTAGCCTGCAATAACACCATTGTTTCACGTGCTGTGTGGCAGGTCGTACCGTCTTGTTGGAAAAACATGTCCTCCACATCAATTACATCCAATTCGGGCCACAAAAATTCCGTTAATATTTCGCGATGCCGCACTCCATTAACAGCTACTCGCGGTCAATGTATTGGTTGTTTGAGTATTAAACGAGGATTTTCAGCACCCCAAATCCGACAATGCCTCATCTGAAAAAATGATTTTCTTCGAAAAATCCGCATTAATTTGATGATGTTCCAACACCCAATCAGCAAATTCACGGCGCTGCGCATGGTCACTTGGCTTCATCTCTTGCACCAATTGAACCTTGTACGAGTGCAAATGCAGATCTTTTACCAAAATTCGTTGCATAGTGCTTTTGGAAATGTTTAATTCTTGGCCACGATGCCGAATTGAAGTTCCTGGATTATCTACCACAGATTCGATTACTGCGGCTATATTTTCTGTTGACTGTCAAGGACGACGACGAACAATGATTTTAAATTTGGTCTCAAATTTTGTAATTAAACGCCTCACGGTCAATTCATTTGGCGCATTATTGCGGCCGAAAACTTGACGTAATTGGCGAACTGTTTTTACAATAATTAAACGTTGTTGGTTTGAATTCTTCTCCATTTTCTTAGATCGTGTGGTCTGTACGTGACAACTGTAAAAAAATCACCGTACAACTCGTATTAACAAAATGGTGGCAAATTTAAATCCGGCGCTCTTGCTGAGTCACCTTTTATATAGTTTAGCTTAGTTCGCAAACTTAGAACGATCGTTGCGCGCATATACTGGATCTTTATTTCTTGGGAATGGTGAAACAGCAATCATGTAACTCATAATCTTCCACATTTCATTAATTGTTATATCGTTGATCGACGGCTAGTCAACAAACACGCTCCCGTATACAGAATAAAATACAGATGAAGAAGAAGAAATACAAATCCAGGATGAGCAAAAAGTCCCATTCAGATTTAAAGAGGTGTTTTTTCAGTCCTTAAACTTGGGAAATTTTAATATGGAACAGTGCACTAGCGCAGATCAAACTGAAATGGTATTATTATTTTTAGAAAACGGTCGGTCAGTAAGTGCCACTCAACTTGCATACCGGCAGTTTTATGGAGTTTGCAATGGGCCAACAGTTCCCTCTATTCGTGCTGTGGTTTGAAAATTTGAGCAACATCGGCCGATAATATCGAGCTTGTTAGGCAAGGTGTTGCAGATAACCCTGATATATTAACATGACGACGTTCACCTCTAGCCCTACAAAATCAATTTTGTCTAACAGCTTCATCTTGGTGACTTGGTTTTGCTTTTAGAGTACTTCAGAACTGTCCTAAATCTTGAAGATAATGATCAGTTATTTTTGGGTAATTTTATGATGGCCGCCTAGACTTACTTTCGTCTGAGCTGATTTCTGAACAAGCAAAATCTCCACCAAAATTTATTACATCCACTTCGTGTGACTGTTTGATGTAGCATAACCGCGCGGAAGATTTATGGACCACATTTATTTAAAAATGCAGTAGGTATAGTAGACATTCAGGACTTCCTCCTTCCACTCGATCGAGATAAAAAACAGCAATGATAATGTATGGTTTCAGAAATATTTTGGTAAGACACATAACGCTCGTGTGACAATGAACTTGTTGCAAGATGAATTTTCTGACAGCTCCAGAAGGTCTACATCAACAAACCACAGACTTTACGAGAACTAAAGGTAACATTCAAGCAGAAATTGTGTAAATTACACAGACTCCAAGAAAACTTAAATTTGTAATTTATTTTTTTAGTTTTTTATCGCTTGGTTTAAAAGTTATTAAAGATTCGGAAAGGGACTGTTTACCCACCCTGTATTTTCTATAAATACTGCATAAAATTTAATAAATGAATTAGTTCATCAGGAGTGAGCTATATTTTGAGATCACAGCTTCGCAGTTTACTTTGCAAAGCCATATAAGTGAAACCCAATTCCGAGAGATTAGCTTAGCTGAATCAGCTCGTATGATCTGACTTATTTAAATTTCTCCAAGCCAAAAATAAAACATTTAAATATATTGGTTTATAGATTGATTGGCTTGATCCTGAAATGTATCTACAATGTTCCTCTTATTTGAGTTTTGGAAGCCAAGACGGGTAGTCGTAAAATGAAAACATAGGTCATAGAAGGGAAAAAATATCGCTCAAGTGTGCAACGAGCCTAAGTCCCCAATATAATTAACCACCTTAGTTTTCCGTTGAAATTTTGTATAGCCGCGAAGTAGAGCAAAACCCATAACACACGCTTATCGAAATACCTAAAGAAACATGCTTGAAACTTTTGATTTTGTGTCTGCCTGTTTGTACATATTTTGCCCCTAAACCACTACCGAATCTAAAACCTAAATTTCTTATCTTAAAATACAATTTATTTCCTCATTTCGAAATTAAACAAATTTGATTTCAAATCGAATAACACATCACATTCAGAAAACTATAATTTTTGCCAAAATCGATTTATATGTTTAATTTATTTAAATAATTTTACCTATAAAATAAATAGTTTAAAATGTGTGTGTATATTCTACTCGTGTATGTGTGTATGAATAAATTTGATTACCTTTGTCGTATACTCGTATACAAGAAAAGGAAATTTTGGAAAATTCAGTATCTTGATTTGAAATATTAATCGATAAATTATAAATTGTACCACAATTTCGGATCACTAGGCCTAACTTGCAACATACTAAAACACGTGCGAAACGAAATCAAATGTTGCAAGTGAACTAACTCGGAATAATTTGTTTGTGATTGAAACGACCAAATTTATTTTCGACAATTACAATATTAAAAAATTAATTCTGGTATCAGCATTTATTTATTTTAGAGTACTCGCATTACCTAGCTGGTAAATAACCATCCATGTATTTGAAAATTTTATGAGTATCCTAAAAATCTATAATAAAATAAAAACTGTAATTTGATTTCATGACATTTTGACTTGTGGCCATAAATATGTCAAATTTTCAAAAATAGTTTTATATAGACGATAAAATTAATAATAGGAATATGTGGTATGCAGTAATATTTGTCGTCCATATGAATAAACATAATGATATTCTAGTTGTTGCTGTCACATACTCACAATACTCGGTTTCAGACACATTGTGTATCCATTTATGTACCCTCTCGACACCATATTGCTGTGCAAATTGGTGTAAAAAATAATTGTTTACACTTTTTGCGTAAATAATATTGTAAAATACGTAATGCAATAAACAGTATCTTTATTAAATTAAAATTGGTTAAAAAAAATGTCAGCTAATTACATTAAAGTAATTAAAAAATTGTAAAATTATCAACCAAAGTCAAATTTCTACCAATCAACAATTTTACATGTGTGCGAATATACAAATAGTATACGTTTAGGCGGAATATTCTGCAACAATTGTTGCGTGGTTAAAATAAATTAATAAACAAAATGTATTAAATCAAAAGTCCCATATATTGACATTGTTTTTAATAATGACATTGGTATGTTGTTTAATACAAAAAAGGCCAAATGGTCAGTCTCTGAGTTCGGTCTTATGAGTAATAAGAAACAACTGCAACAGTTGTTGCACGAAATTTCAATGAAACATTTTGTTCTACAGAAGTCAAAAGACCCATATATGGTATAGACATAAAGGTATAAAAATAAAAAATAAAAAATTAGGACAAACTTAAGACAAAGTTCACGCTTCATAATACCGATAAGAAGTTTGTACTGAGCTTGTCCTAAACCAGCAAAACAATGTAACTTGTTTATATGTATATTTGAAATGTAGACATTTAGGCGAATACCCAAAATAACCGCTTGTTTAAATTAACTTTTAAATTTTATCATGTAATTCTGAAAACTTAAACTGACATAAATAAAAAATACGCTTTAATTGAATAAAAATAAATCATATTAAACTCTTACAATTAAATGTCACTTTAAGTCAGCTTTTTCAATGAAATAGTATTATTCTCATATTACAAAAATATTTTCTAATAAAGGGTGGTTAAATTTTAAGGGCCGATGTTGATTTTGAGTAAAACACAAATTATTTAGGAAATTATTGTCAATTCTATTTATTATGATAATATGGTATGGTTCAATTATGTTTGGAACAAAATATCGGCCAAATGGCTGCCGCGAATTCGGCGGCACACCTCCACCCGATGGTCCAAATTTTCGATGACGCTTAGGCATATTTGACGTTCTATGCCGTTAATGTGCCGAATTATCTCATCCTTTAGCTCTTGAATTGTTGCTGGCTTATCGACGTACACCTTTTCATTCAAATAACCCCAAAGAAAGAAGTCCAACGGTGTCAAATCACATGATCTTGGCGGCCAATTGACATCGCCACCACGTGAGATAACACGGCCATTGAATTTGTCGCGCAAAAGAGCCAAGGTTCGTTAGCTGTGTGGCAAGTGGCACCGTCCTGTTGAAACCACATATCGTCCACATCCATATCTTCCAATTCGGGCCATAAAAAGTTCGTTATCATCTCACGATAGCGAACACCATTCACAGTAACTGCCCGACCGGCCATTTTGGAAAAAATACGGCCCGATGATGCCGCCAGCCCATAAACCGCACCAAAAAGTCACTCTTTGTGGGTGCATTGGTTTTTCGACAATCACTCTTGGATTATGATTCGCCCAAATGCGGCAATTCTGCTTATTGACGAATCCACTGAGGTGAAAATGTGCCTCTTCACTGAAGATGATTTTCTTCGAAAATTGATCATCCACTGTTGCCATTTCTTGCCACCATTCTGACCATTGACGACGTTTGGAATGGTCAAGAGGTTAGTTTAGTTCTTGAATCAATTGCGCCTTATAAGCGTGTAAATGTAAGTCTTTATGCATAATGTTCATCAACGACGAGCGTGAGAGGTGCAATTGTTGGGCACGACGACGAGTTGAGGTGGACGGCTCTTCAGCCACACTATCGCGAACAGCAGCAATGTTTTCTGCTGTACGAGCCATACGAGCATGCATTGGTGTTATAAAATCTCCTACAGACCCGGTTTGCTCAAATTTTTGCACGATTTTTCCGATTGTACGCACATTTGGACGATTAAATTGACCGAAAAAATCACGAAGTGCACGATATGCATTTTGATTTGAACGCCCATTTTCATAATATGCCTGAATAACTTTAACGCGTTGCTCGATTGTGTATCTTTCCATGGTTCAAATTGAGTTAGTCTGAAATTGAGAAATGTCATATTAAATGCAGAAAAAAACTTAACGTTTAGGTGTGGTTCACATTCAACGTCGGCCCTTAAAATTTAACCACCCTTTATATACACAATATTATAATTGTTATCATAAATGTGAAAAAAACCAGGTTTACAATCCATAAGCTTCATAAATTTATCATAGAGCTCACTTAGTGAGACAGACGTTTATGTGAATTTATGTCTCTTAAATCGCTTAGGGGTGCCGTTTCACTTGTAAGGGAGCAAGCTAATAGTACCACCGACTCAATCTATAGTAGTACTATTATCTTACCCCCTTACAAGTGAAACTAATGAGAATAACCTGTAACCCTATTTAGTACTGCTCTTAAACGGCACCCCTAAGCGATTTAAGAGACATAAATTTACATAAACGTCTGTCTCACTAAGTGAGCTCCATGATAAATTTATGAAACTTATAGATGCCGGAGTCGGTGGTACTATTATCTTGCTCCCTTACAAGTGAAACTGATGAGATTAACCTGTAACCCTATTTAGTATTACCCTTAAACGGCACCCCTAAACGGTTTAAGAGACATAGTAGTTTAAATTAGTTGTTTTTGATATATTTATTTTAATTACTGTTTTTCATTATTATTTTAAGCAAATAGAGCAAATTGTTAATTATAGTTTTGTTTATTGGTAAAATTTCCAACTGTAATTAAATGTTCCTCCTCATTTCTATTAACAATTTAAATACATCGAGTGATCGCCTAAATGTTTACATTTCACTAATACAGACAAACATTTTATATTGTTTTTGTTGGTTTAGGACAAACTTAGTACAAACTTCACATCGGTGTATAGACATGGTTTATTATGATGGCCTTGGCATGTAGTTTAATACGAAAATGCATAATGGTCGGTCCTTGAGTTCGGTCGTATGAATAATAAGAAATAACTGCAGCAGTTGTTGCACGAAAATTCAACGAAACATTTGTAACCGTTGGCTCGGATCGTTCCGACAACATATGAGACAGGAAATGTGTGGATAGGCTTGGGCGAGTCCGCTTTACTTCGTCGAGTACAATTCTTAATTTATCAGGTACTTCCGTCCAATCAATATCCCCTTCGCTAATTAGTTGAAGTTCTCTCTAGAGTTTGTAATCCCTGCCGTTTAGTACCTTATGGTACCCAAATAAGAGAAAATGCGGTGAATATTGCGTTGACTCATGAACCGTGTTTCTTAACGATCTTCCAATCTGAGGTAAGTCTGTATCCCAATTTGTATGCTTCGATCCAATATATGTCCAAATTGCTGCTATTATCGATCGGCTAGCGCGTTCTGAAGCATTATTCGGTGTCGAGTAATATGCGCTACGAATATGTGTTATTCCGAGTTGTGTTGTTAATTCGATGAATTCCTTCGAAACGAATTGAACTCCGTTATCTGAATGTATAAACTCCGGTACGTTGAATAAAGAAAACACCTCGTTTTTCAGACAGTCGGTAACATTTTTCGATGTGGCTTTAGACAGAGTTTTTAAATAGATAAATTTGGTTGGGTTATCCAATATTATCAAGATTGAAGCTTTTCCTTGCGAAGTGCGTGGATAAGGACCTAACAGATCAATAAAGATCTTTTGCCACGGTCGCTCCGAAATTGTATGTTTGCCCAACGGTGGTCGTAAACAAGTATTGGACGCTTTGAATTGTTTGCAGATTTGACAATTTGTTATGAAATTGTGGAGATCCATTGCCATTCTGGGCCAGTAGCAGAACCGACGTAAAAGTTCCAGAATTTTCTTGATACCTGCATGTGCTCTATCTGGTGGACAATGATCACTCTCAATAAGTCCGTGGATCAAATTGCTGCGGGTATCCATAATTTCCAGGTTGGAACATCGGTGATTTGCGATTATATTCGTTCTCAGGCTTGTGTACCTCTCATCTGCAATGTTGTTGGTATCGAACAGTCGTTCTTGGTGTTGGCTCATATCATTTGTATTTTCTGAAATGTTTTCACAATACGCTCTGGACAACGCCTCCGCTACTTTATTGTCCTTCCGTTTCAAATGTATAATAACAAAGTGAAATGCTTGAAGTTTTAGGCCCCAACGGGCATGATCAGTGGTGATGGTAAACCTACAGCCCTCAATGCACGGTCGGAATTGTTTAACACAAACAACTGCCGCTAGACACTCTAACTCCGTTATCGAATAGTTTCGTTGGGCCTTGTTTAACTTCTGCGACATAAAGGCTATAGGTTTATTATCACCATCGTCATCCACCTGAAACAGAACTCCTCCAATACCTTGAGTGCTCGCATCGCAATTAATAAAGAACGGCTTTTCGAAATTAGGCATATGAAGAACTGGGGCGTTGCACAAAAGATCTTTTAACCGTTGAAACGCTGCATCCGCCTCCTCGTTCCATTTGAAT
Organism: Nephrotoma guestfalica; assembly: GCA_963691935.1. Lineage (NCBI taxonomy): Eukaryota > Metazoa > Arthropoda > Insecta > Diptera > Tipulidae > Nephrotoma > Nephrotoma guestfalica. The sequence continues at coordinate 121,193 of CAVNVL010000052.1, read as the reverse complement.
TTGACCCCTTTGCGTGGCAAGTTAGTAATCGGTGCTGTGACATCTGCGAAATTGGATATGAATCGGCGATACCAACCTGCCATTACGAGTAGTCGACGAGTCTGCTTTTCAATGTTGATCGTCAGGCTCGCCTCTGACAGTAATTCCGCTACCGTAGTTAACAGTTCCAAGTGCTCGTCAAACCCAGCTGAGATTAACAGAAGATCGTCAAGATAGACCAATACTCGTGTGGTGTGGTATTACTCGATCTATCAATCTGCACATGATTTGGGGTGCGTTGCACAATTCAAACGGCATGATACAGAATTGATAGAGAGGACGGAACGGAACTGGAACTGTAAACGCAGTTATCTCTCTAGAGTCTTTGGAAAGCGGAATCTGCCAGAAGGCGTCCTTCAAATCAAGACTGGTTATGAACTTTGCCTCAGTAATTCTTCCTAGAATACCATGGATTATCGGCAGAGGATATGCATCTTTTTTCGTGACTAAGTTAATTTTTCTTGAGTCGAGACAAAGGCGTGATTTTCCTGATGCTTTTTTCACTAATACGACAGGTGAACTCCAAGGACTGCAACTTTCTTCGATAACTCCCAAAGAGAGCATACGATCGATTTCGTCATTTATTACCTTTTGAATTGCAGGTGATACCGGGTAATATCTTTGCTTGATTGTGGTTGCATTCCCAAGATCGATATCGTGATCCACCACTCGAGTTTTTCCTAAACCTCTCGATACTTGATAAACGAGTCTGTTGCTGTTGACTTAAACTATGTGTTTTCAAGATTTTGTTGTTAGTTTCTATTGAACACTTCGTAATTTCGGATATTATTTGAGGAGCTATATTGAACCCCTTCCAAAAATCTACCCCAAGATACACTTCCGCTTGCAGAGATGGTACCACGCAAAACTTCATCGTATTTGTTTTGTTAGAATAAGTGACGGGAAGGTTTCATACCCTAACGCATTATTGATTGTCCCGTCTGCAGTTTGGATGTGACTGTTAAGCTTTTTAACTACTGCACCAAGTGTATTAATTAGTTTTTCGGAACCTTCGCCCAAAACACTAATACTTGCTCCGCTATCTAAAAGTCCGAAAATATAGTGTCCCTTCATGTTGATCTTCGCATATAGACGTGGATCGTGGTCACTTATATTAGCTACGATTGAAATATTACAACTTTTAAAATATATTTTTCGTTCTTTCCAGTAATTGTTTATCCGTTGTTTCCGTTTGTGAACAACAGGTGTCTGTGATGAATTTTGGTTTAGTTTTTCTGATCTAAAGTACTCGTTGTTCGTAAGTTCGATTGATAGTTTGTTGTTCGGGTTTTGGAAGATGGAAATTTTATCGAACGCGAATCTCCAGGTTTTATTGCGTTCGATTGGACATTTCCCAGTTTTTTCTGTTGGCAGCGAACACAATCTTCTGATCTAAACCCTGCTAGCCCACACGTAAAACAAAATATTTGCGTCTTCTTTAAAGGACATTTTGAGAACCGATGCTCGAATTCTTTACAATTCCAGCATACTTGAAACATTTGGGGGTGTAAAGCATTCACTTCGCGTGTTAATTCTTCGTTGATTTTTTCCTCCGAATCTTCAACACTATTTACGTTCGCATAATTAAGTTCAGATCTCGATCAAAATTTTGCGTAGGTTTGGATAGTTGTTCAACTATCGCGGTACGTTTTGATCGTGATTCGGAAAATCGACGAGGATCAAATCCTGTTGTTGACCAAACGTTTTCGAAATTACCACATACTTTAAGAAGATGTTCTATGGTCTTAAACTTCATATTACACGTCATATTTCGCAAAGCTGGATTCATGTTTTCCAATAAGGCTTCCAAGAGGTCTTCATCTGGTAACGGGTTTTGTAGCCCCCCATTCAGATGTTCGATATCCAGTACAAAATCATTAAAAGCTTGTTTCGGCCCCTGGATTCGATGTCTAATTTGCCGCCGCATCGCTCGTTCATTTTCCAGATTACTAAACCGGTTCAGAAGTGGCTTTTTTTACTGTCTCCAACTTGAATCAGGCGTTTTTCGCAAGAAGATATAATAAAATTTGTCTGCTTTGTCTCTGACGTAGTTACGCATCAAAAATACTAATTCTTGCTTATGGATTCGGTCTTGTTTTGCATGTTTCTCTAAGCCCATCAGAAACTCATACACATTGTCAGTTTCCAATTTTTTATCAGACCATCTAGAAAATGAAATCTTTCATTTTGTGGGATCCGGAAATTTTCGGTTCCAGTGACGTTTGCTTCCTTCGGTTCGATGGTTCTTGGGTGGTTCAACATTGTCGGAATCATCCGAAATTAATTTTCGTTGTTCGCTGTCATCTGATGATTTGGACGTTGACTGACGGTGACCAGAACGATGACGATGTTTCTTTTTGTTATTTGTCTTAGGAGAAACTTTAAGTTTCTCGAAAAAATCTTGAGAAAATTCATCAAGCTTATTTGAACATTTTACGCTCGGTGTCGGTTTGATTATCTGAAGACTCTGGTGCCGTATCGCTCTGATATTTAATTTTTCTATAAACCTTACCTTTCTCGAAGCATGATGTGGATCTATCCGCTGGACCACCTCTAATTCACTTTTACGCAAATCACGACCCGCATTTCTCGCAATTCGGTTTAACGTATTAACCGTAAATGCTGCGGCATTTAGCAAGGGAAAGGAGGCTGCAAGTCGTTCTGCCCGAGCTTTTCAATGATTAATTTTAAACATGATCTTTGGCGTATCCTTTATCGTAGCGTTACTGTCTATACCTTCAAGTTGTTCATCAATTACAGAGAGTTGTTGGTGATGCAAATTTAGTTCTGTTTCCGGGTTTTCAGCAACATACGATTTATTCGGTAAAAGTGACGGATTTTTAGATTCTTCCTGAATTACATCTAACAATGTTTTTAAAGCACCTGGTGATCTACAGGGATACCACGAAGTTGAAATTCTATTGATATCTTTTCAGGGGTTAGTGCTTCCTGCTCTAGTGCGTAATTCATTTTGTCAACAATGAACTTGAAGCAGATAGTACAAAATGTATGGTATAGGCATGGTTTTTTATGATGGCCTTGGCGTGTAGTTTAATACGAAAATGCTTAATGGGCGGTCCTTGGGTTGAGCATATGAATAATAATAACTGCAACAGTTGTTGCACGAGATTTAAATGGAAATTTGTTTTTACAGAAGTCAAAAGTCCTATGCAGACATGGCTTTTATGATAACATCGGCAGGTATTCTATTACGCAAATTCCAAATGGTCGGTCGCTGGATTCGGTCGTATGAATAACAAGCAATAACTACAATTAGGGTTGTCAACTGGCCGGATGCTACATAAAATTTGGCCTGATTTGTAGCACAGGTGTTCACTATTAGTGCCTTATCTCAAATCTATTGGCCCTTTACACGACAAATTATAAATATGGGATCCAGCTATTTACGAATTGGTCTAACTTTACCCAGTTCATATGACTTTTAAAATGCAACTGAAGTTAGCCGCAAATTTCAACCGAAAAAAACCCTGCATTATCGACATATTTCGTATCGGGTGATAGTACAAAATTCTGTTGATATTAGCCGAAAATTACATGTTATTGAAGTTAACAGTAAATTTTCATTAATCACATTCAAAAAAATTTCAATAATCAATATCACATAGTTCGAATGTTTAAAGGTCATATGAACTGGGTGACGTTAGACAGACTCGTAATTAGCTGGATCCCAAATTTATAATTTGTCGTGTTAGGGGCCAATGAATTTGAGGTGTGGCACTAACAGTGAACACCTGTGCCAAAAATCAGGCCATATTTTATGTAGCATCGTAGCGAAATTAATTAAAAGCTGGACTCATATTCAGTGGTAATTTGTACTGAGTGAAGTAAGATCAATTCGTAAATAGCTGGATCCCATATTTATTTAAATTTGAGTTGATATGGCCTGCAACTCAAATTCATTGGCCCCTAACACGACAAATTATAAATGTGGGATCCAGCTAATTACGGGTCTGTCTAACTTCATTAAGTACAAATTACCACTAAACATCCGTCCAGTTTTTAATTTATTTCACTATGATGCTACATAAAATTTGGCCTGATTTTTACCACAGGAGTTCACTGTTAGTGCCACAACTCAAATTGATTGGCCCCTAACACGACAAATTATAAATGTGGGATCCAGCTAATCACGGGTGTAAAAATCTGGCCTCTGCCTAGATTTTTGTGTTTAGGTGAGTATTTGGCTTACCACTGGTGAGCTCCAAATATTCACTGAGAATTAAACCAACTGTTGTTATTCGTTTATAATTCAATTCTATTTTATTAACTCGATGAACCGGGCTTTTTATACATAAAAATTGCTTCCACTTAAAATCAACAATACTTATGTACAACAAAAACACACAATGCAATATACAAAAAATTAAAAAATGTTGAGTTCGAGTCGCTCGGTAATGTTGTCATAGCCGTGTGATAGTTATTTTTTAATACAGCGTTTGCTCTGACAAAATATGTTCCATTGTCGGAGAAGATATCGGTGCACACTCCTCTCCTGGAAACGAAACGCTTGTAGGCAGCAATGAAGGATTCCGTTGTAAGACTGCTTACTATTTCAATAGGGATCGCCTTAGTTACCATACATACGAAGAGAGCTATATATCCTTTGTAAACCTTGTATCCCTTCCTTTTGTTGTTCTCAATTGGATGGGACCGGCATAATCGATTCCTGTTTTGGCAAATGCTCTTCCTGGTTGTACTCTGGCAGCTGGCAAAGTTCCCATTAGTTGTTCTGATATATGCTGCTTGTGGCGGAAACATTTTAGACATTTTTGAATCACGCTTCGCACTGCCCGCTTACCGTCAATAATCCAATATTTGTTCCTTAAATGTGACAAGGTTAATTGGATGCCACCGTGCAAAGTGCTGTGGTGAACATCTTCGACTATTCGCAGCGTTAATATGTTGTGCTTGTCCAAGATTATTGGGCTTCGGCTGGCAGGCCGATTCACTCTTAGTATTCTATTATTATCTATAAATGGATTCAAAGATAAGAGTCTATTTCTTTTTTCTAAATGACTAAAGGATTTGAGGCACTGAATTTCGGTATGGAAGTCTTGTTCCTGGATGATTTTCAGAATTGTAATTTCTGCATCTTGAAGTTCTTTATTCGATGGTATACCTAGCTGGTTGGCTGTGGGCGGTTTGTGGTAAATAAATCTTCTGCAATACGCGACGATACGTTTTAGTTTGTTGAAGCTTGAATTCCGCTCAAATAATTGTAAGAACGGGTTGACTTCTTTTATGCCAGCCAGATTGACTATTGAGTTTTCTTTTAATTCCTCTAGATGTACGTCATTAGGAATGTTGTTTGGTGTGAGTACATCAAAACCCAACTGTAATTCCTCATGGAGAAAATCTGGACCCTTCCACCATAAGTTGCTGTTAGCGAGAGCTAAAGGGGTTGTTCCACGTGACGCTATGTCTGCCGGATTTTCAATTGACCTTACATAATGCCATGTAGTTGTTGGCAGCATACTTTTTATTGCAGAAATTCTATTGGCTACAAACGTTTTAAATCGGTTCGGCTCGTGTAGGTGTGTTGTAATGTGACCCATAGTGTCAGTTGTTCGACAGTATACCACCGCAGCATACGCAGACTCGGATGCGTTGGAAAATCCATTCAGCTCAATTGATGATTTTGTTGTTGTGTCAATCCACCGAGGAATCATTATCTGCTTCATTATAGATATTTATTCCTTGTAGTTCATCCATCTAGCGTTTAGTGTCGCTGGGAGGCAATCATCCCATTCTATTCCCATTGTCCATGCTTCTTGCATCATTAGTTTGGCCGTGATGGTTATTGGTGACAGCCACGCATCTGTAGAGGGATGATACACGATCCCTAAGGTTTTTACGCTGTCAGATAGTTTGATTTGTACGTTGCCTTTATGATGTAATTCGCCTGGGATATGTTCCAAAATTTCCTCGGAATTGGAAGTCCATTTTCTCAGGTTAAAACCACCTTTCTCCGTGAGTTCCCTTAATTCCTTTATAGTTGAAAGTGCTTCCTCTATAGTATCACTTCCAGTTAGCATGTCATCAACGTAAAAATCGGACGACAGGATCTTGGATGCTGTTGGATAAGTGCTGCTGCCATCTTGTGCCAGTTGCAACAAGGATCGCACTGCTAGGAAACTGGCTGCGGTAGTTCCATAGGTAACCGTGTTCAATCTGTAGGTAGCCATAGGTTTAGCGGGATCGTCTCTCCATAATATTGTCTGATAGTCTCGATCTGCCTCACGAATCCATACCTGTCTGTACATTTTCTCGATATCTGCAGTCAGTTTGAATTTATGCCGTCGCCATCGGAGCAATATGTCCGCAAGATCTTGCGGCAATTTTGGGCCAGTCATCATTAGATCATTTAATGACACTCCCGTGCTGGTTTTCGCTGAAGCATCGAACACAACTCGGAGTTTGGTTGTTGTACTGCCTTCCTTCAGCACACCATGATGTGGTATGTAATACATATTATCGACGCGCTCAACTTCTGGCTTTTCTTGTATTAACTCCATGTGGTTCAAATCTATATATTCTTGCATGAATTGTTTATATAATTGTTCGTAGTCCGGATCTTTGACAAATCTTCTTTCGATTTGCAGAAGTCTGGCTGCTGTTCTTTTCCTAGATTCTCCAAGTTTGATGTGATCATCCTTAAATGGAATTTTTACTATGAATCGTCCATCTGTGTGTCGACTCGATGTTGATTGAAATGTCTCCTCAACTTGATTTTCTTCTGGTGTAAGGCTCCTTTCTTCAGGAATGCTATCAACCTCTATAAATAATTTTAGTTGATCTTCGATTGATTTTGTCGTCACCATCCGAACTCAGTATTCTGCGCCATTGGCTCTCGGTGGCTACCTTTGATAATGTTGTTAGCTATTATTAATGGATAGTAATCTGCGCCTAGTATGATTTCAATCGGTTTAGATACATTGTAGTGTGGATCTGCTAGTTTTATGTTGTTGAGATGGCTCCATGTGCTATTGTCGATATCAGCTTCTGGTAGTTGTTGAGTTAATTTGTTTAATACCAAAGTTTCCACGTCCAAACTAAATTCTCCATTGAATCTTGGCACCAGCTTTATGCTGATTGTATGTTTTCAGATTCCTGCTTCACTACCGCCAATGCCTGAAATGCTCACATGTGTTTCTCTCTTTTTGATGTTTAGCAGATTGGAAGCTCTCGATGATATCAATGTAGCTTGGGACCCTGAATCAATTAATGTCCTCATTGTGGTGAGATGTCCAGTGTCCGTTGTTACTCTAACTATTGCTGTTGGTAGTAATACAGGTCCTTGTTGTTTAACTACTAGAGTTTGTGTTGTCCCCATGTTGGTCGATGCCTTGTTGTTACCATGCAGAAGAGTGTGGTGATGTCTATGGCACACAATGCATCGTATTGCGGACCTGCATGGGTTACTCCTTGGATGTCGCGTTAAACAACGTACACAAGTAGTTGTTTCGTTGACCAGCTTGCTGCTGCCTAACGTTGGCATTAGCTTGAACTGATTGCAGTCTTGCAGCTGATGCTTTCCTTGGCATCCCTTTACTACACACTGGCTGTCTACGGTTGTAGCGTGTACCCGTTTCAGTGGTACCATTGGTTGCGGTTGTGTGTATACCACCTTGGTGAACCCCATAGCCTCTAGCGATTGGAATCTTCTTTCTATGAAGCTGAAGAATTCATTGATTCGTTTAGGTTCTCTCGGATTCTTTAATGATGTTTCGTAAAGCCTAGTGGTTTCCGGGTCTAGTTTTTTGCCTAGAATGAACATCACTAGTGCTTCAAAAGGAGAGTGTAATTTTGACTTGTTGATGTTGTGTAATATTTCTACTGTAGTATCATGCAAATTACGAATTGCTGCTGCTGATGGTGCATGTATTGTTGGTAAAGTTAGTAGTGAGTTCAAATACTTATTTGCTAATAATCTGGGGTTGTAGTATCTTCTTTGCAGTATTTCCCAGGCCTTGTTGTAATTGTCACCAATTGTTGAGAGGTGGCTGATCAACTGGGCTGCTCCCTTTTGTAGATTTGCCTTCAAGTACGTCATTTTGATTGTGTCCGATAGCTTATTGTTGTTGTGGATGAGCTCGGTGAAAATATCGTTGAAGGAGCTCCAATGCTCATAATCGCCATGAAATGTTGGTAGCTGTATCTTGGGTAATTGTACTTCGGCTTCTCCAGCCTGGTTCGAAGTCTCTTCTTTCCGGTTGCGCTGCCATCGCAATGTTGTTGAGTCTACTCTATCCTTGAGAGCCTCATAGTAGTTATTTTGGAAGTAGGGAGCTGTTTGCTCTTGCTCTTCCATTTCTACTAAGAGCTCTATGTGCAAATCGTCAATTGCCCCCATTTCTTGGGATAATTGAGCCATTTTTAGCTTTATAAACTCCATTGGAATGTTGTTGTCGTCCAATGCTTCTTCAATCGATTCTAATTTTCTGTGCATCCTCCTCATCAGGACATCTTGCTTCTTGAGCAGCTTCTGGTTGCTGTGTGCTACCCCTTTACTGGAATTTTCAGACTGATGCTGGTGGTCCTTACTTGATGATTCAGATGATTGATTAGTTTTGTTGGTTGATGAAGTTTCATCTCCTTGGTCGTTGTTATTTGACTCCTCGTCGGCAAAGTTGAATTTGGAAGATGCGTCTGGGGCTGGCGTTGATGGCAAGGATGATGAGTTTAGGCGTTGACGCATATCTTCAACATATTTTGTAATGCCTTCCCCTACTATTTGTCTGTCTTTATAGTATTGGTGTTTTGGATCTAGTTCAGGCTGGAACTCTCTTATTTGATTGTCCACATCGACGTATTCGTTGTACGTCTTTTTGAGAGTTGCAATTTTCGCCTCAAGATACTTTTTAGTTTTCCGAGCTGCACCATCTTTTTTGTAGTTCGAGATGATGTGCTCCAACTCTACTGCCTTGTCATTTTGCTGCTGCAATAACCGCTCCATGTCTATGCTTTTATGGACAGGGGTGTTGGACTGTTGTTGTATGGCGTAGATTGATTTATTTGGCGGTTGTTGATTGGCCGTTGAATTTCGATACCTGTTGTTGTGAGTTCGATGCTTCGACGTATCTTGACCTGTAGCAACATGTTTGTGGAACTGTTGGCTGCCGGTTGATGTGGTAGCTCGAATTCTCAATGTAAAATCCCTTAACAAGTGAGTTTTATTGTCCGCCGGTTGTTCTGGAGGCTCGAAGGACCATGTAAAAATCAGGCCTCTGCCTAGATTTCTGTGTTTAGGTGAGTATTTGGTTTACCACTGGTGAGCTCCAAATAGTCACTGAGAATTAAACCAACTGTTGTTATTCGTTTATAATTCAATTCTATTTTATTAACTCGATGAACCGGGCTTTTTATACATAAAAATTGCTTACACTTAAAATCAACAATATTTATGTACAACAAAAACACACAATGCAATATACAAAAAATTAAAAAATGTTGAGTTTGCTACAATATACAATATTCCACCCGTGTCGATACTGTTTCATCGACCGCTTGGAATATTGTATTATTGCGCATGTTGACATTGATTCAACAACGGCTCTGTCTAACTTCATTAAGTACAAATTACCTCTAAACATGCGTCCAGTTTTTAATTTATTTCATCATGATGCTACATAAAATATGGCCTCATTTTTGGCACAGGTTCACTGTTAGTGCCACACCTCAAATTCATTGGCCTCCAGCTAATTACGAGTCTGTCTAACTTCACCCAGTTCATATGACCTTTAACCATTCAAACTATGTGATATTGATCATTCAATTTTTTTTCGGCGGAAATTTACTGTTAACTTCAATAACATATAATTTTCGGCTAATATCAACAGAATTTTGTAGTATCACCTGATACGAAATATGTCGATAATGCAGAGTTATTTCGGTTGAAATTTTCGGCTAACTTCAGCAGCATGTAATTTTCGGCTAATATCAACATAATTTTGTACTACCACCTGATACTAAATATGTCGATAATGCAGTTTTTCCGGCTGAAGTTTTCGGCTAACTTCAGTAGCAAAAAATTAACATAGAATAACATACTTTAATTGACACCGTGATAATCTTGCACTTTTACAGATAAATATACACATACATTTCCCAGTGGTGGAATCCCCTTCGTTCATCTCAATTACTTCCTTCATATAGAATACGATTTGTTTCCAATGAGGTTCCAAGCTAATCGGACTCGGTAACTCAAAAAATGAATCAAAATAGCCAACTATTGCGGTTAATTGTCTACCACTTGTAACATTTAATTTAAAATCGTATATGAAATTAGGGCAGTTTGTACGGACGCATTAAAAAAAATCCGCTATAACATTCGATGAGACAAGAACACATTCTGGTTTACAGATTTCTATGGTCGCCTCCTTTAGAACTTCGTTTTTCATACACGACCTATCAAAGGAGTAAACATGTGCCAATAATCGATAAATTCTTCTATTGCACAATACTAATGTTACATCTATTCAGCTTCCACCGTCTTTTAAATACCATTTTCATGCATAAATTACGCTGTCGAGCATCTTTTCGAACAGTAAAAAAATATCACATCCCCTCTGACATAGGAAGTTCACAATCCTCAGTCCGACCCTTCGCCAATTTAATATTTTTAAATTGATTTCGTTGTATAATATCCATGGCCTGATAAATAATGTCAGAACTATCAACGCCAATTACGGTTTCAGCAGCCGTTGACGAGAACATTGAAAGAATGGAGATGCCACATCGTAGATCTAAAACAATTTTATTTGTAAATACTTCGGTATAGGATAGGATCGCGTCCCGGTACGTATTCGTTCGTACTTCATCAGTTAGCATATCGTGATGAATACCGTAAAGAGCACGCGATAAAAAATATTCCTGATCATATTCTGGCAATAAATTACCAACACATTGAATATCACTATTTGTATCGATTACGCAGATAGATTTTCTAAATCGTCTTAATTTTTCCAATAACAGCAATACGGTTGATGCAGCCAAAGTCAAACTGACATTTGAAATTGAGATAGCTGATTGAGAGGAAATTTTAGTTGTACAGGTACACTGCGAAGATTTTATTAACGATTTAAATTTTTTGAAAACTACTAGCGCTATTTATTATCGACCTATCTAAACTATTATTACCACTCCTATTTTGATGTACAAATTTATTGAAAAATGGAGTTATGTCGCTTCTGTATATATTCTGTAACTGTCTAATTTGGAACTGAGGGTGGCTGAGACCAAGTGTTACCAAATGAAAACGCTGTAATTTTTTAATTTTGATTATTTTGTATTGAAATTTCGTGGAATATGTTGAAAACATATTACATTTTATGAAAAACATGTTACTGCTCGATATGACCTCCTTTGGCTCTGATTATTTGATTCCGTCTTCCATAGAAAGCATTGCATGCTGACCGAACGTGAGCTTGCGGAATTTTATTCCATTCTCGACCAAGAGCTGACTTCAATGCATCAACACTTTCGTATTTTTTAGTGAACACCTTACTCTCCAAAATGGACCATATGGAGAAATCCATGGGATTCAAGTCTGGTGAATATGGTGGCCATTCTTTCGAGGAAATCAGCCGCGGAACGCAATTTTGTAAAAACTGCTGTGTCGCTCGAGCTTTGTGTGACGGTGCCGAGTCCTGTTGGAATGTCCAACGGTTCGTACCAAAGTGTTTACGTGCCCAAGGTAGCAAAGCATCGTTTAGGATCTTTTGGTGGTACACCTCTTGGTTTACCTTGACTCCATGTTCGATGAAAACCAGAAGAGTGCGTCCATCTGCAGTCACTGCAGCCCAAACTATAACATAAGCTGGTGATTGCTTGCGCATGGCAACTCTTGTGTCCAAATTATCGTTGGACTTGTGCTCTAACCAAACACGATCATTTTATTTAGTCACATACTGTTGAATGGTGAAAATTTGCTCTTCAGAAAAGACAATTTTTGGAATCTCATCACGTTCGGCCAAGGCCTTCAATGCTCGTGTTCTTTCAAGCCTAACTTTTTTTTGTGCCTCCGTAAGATCTTGAACTTTTTGTATCTTGTAGGGCTTCAAGTGTCGTTCATTTTTCAATATGATTTGAATGCTTTTTAGGACCGCCTCTGTTGCGTTTAGCGATGCTACCAGTTTCGTTGTATCGAGTTATGGTTCGATACACAAACATTTTATACACATTCAAATGCTGGAGCTGACGATCTATTGCTGTTTGTGAATTTCCACCCAAATACAGTGCAATTACACTATTACGTTTGAATTCCATTACGATTTTTTTTAACCAAACTTCAATCTGTCAAAAAATTGACGCGCTAAAATGACAACTACACTAATGACAGCAGAGTGAAGTCAGTAACATTTGGTCTCAGCCTCCATATATTTACCTTTCGCAACATTAGTACATAAATTGAAAAAAATACCTAAAATACTATCAAAACACAAAATAACAAATTGAATTTTAACAAACTATTAGAAAACAACATGAATAAAAAGCTACATAACTTATCACTTAATCTTATTATACTTTACAAACAATTTACTTTTCCTGTATATCTAGCAGGAGATCAAACAAGCAGCAAAAAATAACAAACTTGAAAAATCTTTCCCAATTTCCCACACACTTAATTTTCTTCGGTGTGTGTTTATCTCGATTCCTTATCAATCTCACCTCATCATCATCATCATCATCATCTATAATATCGTTCTTCAAGATTTTCTTTTTCTTTTGCTCCTGTATTATTATTACACAAAATACAAACAAGAACTACCCACACATATACACACACTTCATACATTATGATGTATATTGAATAAGTGAGGTGTGGGTGTTTCAACAAAGTTTCTGAAGAACAAGAAGAAAATATTATTTTTCATTTCCCGTTTCATTTCCCCAACATGTCTGTATCTGTTTGACATAATGTTATCAATGCTGTACGAATTATGATTTCTATGCAAATACACTTACATATTCATATCAATATTATGTCGTATATTGCACATAGTATGGAGTATGTGATACAGGAAAACTCAAATTTAACTTGTTGTTAACAAACGGATAATTGTTTAACTTAAAAATATTTATCCTGTACAATGTATCATCAGAGATTTCCAATTGATCACAAGAGCTTAACATATATTCAGACAATTTTATCCGTTCTATTATTTTCCCATTTTCATTTTACTTTCCATTTATATATCCAAAGGAATTTTCCATAATTTTAAATTTTTTGTTCCTTTTTTTGTGCATCAAACGAAAGAAGATTTATGTTTTATGATTTTTTTTTTGCCCAGAAAAGAAATCGTTTATGATAATTTCATAAAAATAACAAAAAAATCATGTAAATTGATTGTTAAATTTTCATATTTCCATCCTTGCTCTTGGCTCTGTGTGTCTGTGTGTGTGGGAATTTTTACGAAAGCTCCGTGTGGTATGAGGTATACTACCATAGAAGAGGAAGCAGCTATGGTATTAAAATATATATTTCGCAATCATAAAATTTTGGTATTTGGGGAAATTTTAAATTGAAAATTTTTAATTTTCATTTAAGCTATCACTTGTACTTGATTTATGATGTTGATAAGAATTTTTTTCAATGTTTGTAAATCTGATTTGTGGCTAATTGAATCGTAGTGAAATGGTACAAGTAGTATGGTTAACAGGTACCTTCATACAACTATGAAATAGTAATGTTTTTTTTAAAGTAGTTAGATGTATTTTGGATATGGAAGTGACGATGTAATACATTTCGCAATATTATACACCGCCTTTAGCCATTGTAACAATCACTCAAAAAGAAAATCATAATTTTTACCTTTATTTTACTTTTCCGGTATATACCTTCATTTCTTGTGTATTGTGATTAATTGTTGGAAAAGCAACAACAAGAAAATTCATTACATAAATTGATGCTATTCTTGTATATTTCCCATTGAAGAATACAAAAACGTCGAATATACACAAAAAATAAAAATGTTTTATTCACGTTTCTAGGGCTTAAGTATACACATTTGCGGTAGTTTGGCAAATTGTTAGGTATCGCCATTTACGGGTGCGGTAAAAAGAGATAAAGACAAAGAATTAATATTTACATCGTTTTGAATTTTCTTGTAATGTAAATTGGGTCAAATCAAACTCAATCTGTTGACTAATTAGTAGAATTATTAATTTATTTGTAATTATGAATAATTATATTATTTTAATACGGCAGTGAAGTTTCTAACAAAAAATTAACAAGTATACGTATATGATTCCAATTGGATTATTAAAGTTCTTTTGTGTATTAGTGTTACACTGTAAACACATATTTTTTTAATGAGACAGATACATAAAATCAGAAAGAGAGAGAAGTGCTATCCGTTTCTTAACACTTATCCGTTTCAAATATTTTTCAAATTGGAATTGGAATTTTATAAAAAAATAGTTAATAATTGAGCTCGTGAAGTTTCCAACAAAAAATAACACGTATACGTATACGGCTCCAATTGGAAACCATGGCGGAAACATAATTCTCATTGGATTCAAATAGATTTCAATGGCCGCCATACAATTCAAGTTTTAGTGTTGGTGATTTGCACTGTGTATATTTTATAAATGCAAATTACTAAAAATTTTATTAAAAATTATTTTTATATTTAATAAATTCATAATTTACATTATAAAATATAAAAAGGATAATAAATACAAAAGATATTAAAAAAATATTTAAATTACTTAAAAAAAAATTAACAAATAAATAAAATTAAAGCTTTAACAAAAATAAATATCAAATATGTTTATTGAACACTTTCACTCAAAATATTGAGTATTTTATCAATCTGGGCCAATAACAAGTCACTTCCAGAGATTAGGACAAAATAGGACAAATTCGCCTATAGAAAGAGAACATTTTCTGCGATACGGTTTTTCCTAGCGGAGAAAATGCAACCTTGTTAATAGAAATTTTCCATCGTAAATTTTGGGTATTTATCAATCTGGGCCAATAACAAGCCACTTCCAGAGATTAGGGCAAGATTCCACTATATAGGTCGAATTCGCCTATCGATGGAGAACATTTTCCGGTATACGGTATTTCCTAGCGAAGAAAATGTAATCTTGTTAATAGCAATTTTCCATCGTAAATTTTGAGTATTTATCAATCTGGGCCAATAACAAGCCACTTCCAGAGATTAGGGCAAGATGCCACTATATAGGTTGAATTGGCCTATCACTAAAGAACAGTTTCCGGTACAAGGTTTTTCCTAGCGGAGAAAATGCAACCTTGTTAATAGAAATTTTCCATCGTAAATTTTGATTATTTATCAATCTGGGCCAATAACAGGCCACTTCCAGAGATTAGGGCAAGATTCCACTATATAGGTCGAATTCGCCTATCGATGGAGAACATTTTCCGGTATACGGTTTTTCCTAGCGGAGAAAATGCAACCTTGTTAATAGAAATTTTCCATCGTAAATTTTGATTATTTATCAATCTGGGCCAATAACAAGCCACTTCCAGAGATTAGGGCAAGATTCCACTATATAGGTCGAATTCGCCTATCGATGGAGAACATTTTCCGGTATACGGTTTTTCCTAGCGGAGAAAATGCAACCTTGTTAATAGAAATTTTCCATCGTAAATTTTGATTATTTATCAATCTGGGCCAATAACAAGCCACTTCCAGAGATTAGGGCAAGATTCCACTATATAGGTCGAATTCGCCTATCGATGGAGAACATTTTCCGGTATACGGTTTTTCCTAGCGGAGAAAATGTAATCTTGTTAATAGCAATTTTCCATCGTAAATTTTGAGTATTTATCAATCTGTTTTTCCTAGCGGAGAAAATGCAAGCTTGTTAATAGCAATTTTCCATCGTAAATTTTGAGTATTTATCAATCTGGGCCAATAACAAGCTACTTCCAGAGATTAGGGCAAGATTCCACTAGAAAGGTCGAATTCGCCTATCGATAGAGAACATTTTCCGGTATACGGTTTTTCCTAGCGGAGAATTGTGTGGAAAATTGCTATTCACAAGGCTAGATTTTCTCCGTTAAAAAGACTGAATACCGGAACGAACTATACAGTGGTATCTTGCCTAATCTCTGGAAGTGGCCTGTTATTGGCCGAGACTGATAAATACCAGGGTTACATTTTCAGGGTTACATTTTCTCCGCTAGGAAAAACCTTATACCGGAAAATGTTCTCTTTCGATAGGCGAATTCGACCTATATAGTGGAATCATGCCCTACTCTCTGGAAGTAGCTTGTTATTGGCCCAGATTGATAAATACTCAAAATTTACGATGGAAAATTGCTATTAACAATGTTTCATTTTCTTCGCTTAGGAAAACCTTTTACCAGGAAATGTTCTTTAGAGATAGGCCAGTTCAACCTATATAGTGGTGTCTTGCCCTAAGCTCTGGAGGTGGCTTGTTATTGGCCCAGATTGATAAATACTCAAATTTTACGATGGAAAATTGCTATTAACAAGGTTGCATTTTCTCCGCTAGGAAAAACCGTATACCGGAAAATGTTCTCTATCGATAGGCGAATTCGACCTATATAGTGGAATTAGTGGAATCTTGCCCTACTCTCTGGAAGTGGCTTGTTGGCCCAGATTGATAAAATACTCAATATTTTGATTGAAAATTTTCAATTAACATACATATTTGATATTTTTTTGTTGAAGCTTCAAGTTTATTTATTTGTTAAGTTTTTTTAAGTTATTTAAATATTTTTTTAATATCTTTTGTATTTATTATCCTTTTTATAGTTTATTATGTAAATTATGAATTTATTTAATAGAAAAATAACTTTTAATAAAATTTTTACTAATTTGCATTTATAAAATATACACAGTGCAAATCACCAACACTAAAACAATTCAATATGGCGGCCATTGGAATCTATTTGAATCCAATAAGAATTATGTCCCCGCCATGTTTTCCAATTAGAACCGTATACGTATACGTGTTATTTTTTGTTAGAAACTTCACGGGCTCCAATTCTGATATTTTTTCTGTTATAGCTTTTATTTTTATTTATTTGTTAACTAATTCTCACTTGATTTTAATTTCTTTTTTCTTATCTGTTTTAATAATCATTGTAACGGGTGTCCGCCGGGAAGGTATACTACTTTGTTTTGCCGCCATTTAGGCGAATATTAGTATTGACAGTTCATACTTGACAGTCGTGAAGTAGACATGACAACCCCGATTTTCATGAAAAAATCATAATGAGTGACGAGGCACATTTTCATTTAAATGGATATGTGAATAAACAGAATAGTCGGTTCTGGGCAATGGAAAACCCTCACATATTTCATCAGTCACCTTTACATCCATTAAAAGCGACAGTCTGGTGTGCAATTTGGTCAGGAGGAATCATTGGACCTTACTTCTTTGAAAATGAGAACGGCGTAACGGTAACTGTGAATGGGGAGCGATATCGTGATATGATTGAAAACTTTTTAACGCCACAACTGCATACTTTGGGCTTGATTAACATGTGGTATCAACAAGACGGTGCCACATCGCATAAAGCCAGGATTACAATGGAATTACTGCGAGAACTCTTTCCACAACAAGTTATTTAAAAAAATGGTGATGTTGATTGGCCTCCACGGTCGCCTGATTTGACTGCTCCGGACTTCTTTTTGTGGGGATATCTAAAAAGCAAGGCTTATGCAAACAAACCAGAAACGCTTGAGCAACTCAAACAAAATATTCGTGATGAAATTAATGAAATACCGCGTGAAATATGTGAGAATATAATGAAAAATGTGCTCAAAAGGGCTCGCATTTGTGAGGCTAGCAGAGGCTGACATTTATCTGATATTGTATTCCATACATAATTGCCGACATTAAATAAAACATTTATCAACATAAGATCCATTCTCTTTCAGTTAAACAAAAATCATAAACAAACAAAGTAGTATACCTTCCCGGCGGACACCCTGTATTTCATTAATATTTTGTATTTTTGAATAAATGTTATTTTAAAAATTTTAATTTTAAAATATATTTCATTCGAATAATAATTTTACAGTGTAATAAATCACACTCAATTCACATTCGAATAAGAATTTAATATTGAGTGGTACCAACACATATACGAGTATAATTTGGTTTTTTTGTTATTTTTTGTTAGAAACTTCACACCGGTTTTCACAACCGTGTAAAAAATAATTATTATAAATACAAATTTGTTTACCTACTTGAAAGTTGGCGGTTGGCAGTTGACACTTTGACAAGGAAAAATCATGAACTTTGTAATAGTTCGATTTATTGCGAATATTTTTTTGAAATTCGAAAGAACGACCAAAGAGTGACACCTGTGCCAGAAAAGAGTAAGTAAAACAAAGAACCCGTTTATCCTATATATAAGCTAAGTTTAATTATACTAACTTACGCAAGAAACACCCTATAATTGTATTCACCATGTAAAAGCTTAGTATTATTTTAAATAAATCTATCGAGGTTTGGGACAGATCATTTTAGGATACAGCACGTTGTTTATAATACGAAAGTTTATAATACGAAATTTATTTTTCATGTTATAATTCCTATGCAGCCAGGTATCATAGTGCAAAAAATGAGTCTCTTCTCTTAAAATTTTAATGCATCACGCTTATCGATTTAACCTGTAAAAACTATATAATTTTTTGCACTGCAACATACATAAAACTAGGAACGATCGCTTTAAGTGTTTTGACATAAAAGTTTAAAAATTATGAAAATTTAAAATATGTATAGAGATAAACATAATTTTGTTTGTCAATTTTGCAAAATAAAAATATATTCTATTGCCCATTTGGGAAATGGTTCTAGTCTCATACGTACGAGACATATAATATAAAATCGTTTAGAATGTTCACAGAAATACAAGAAATTGCAGAATTGAATTTCTGATATTTTCTAACATTTTGTATTTAAATCCAAATCAGAGTAAAATTTCATTTCATTAAGAGTGTCTAAGACTGTATTGTCATAGATAAACTCAATACAATATATGCACACGGTATACGCTTAAGCAAGAAACCATCAGAAGCACGTTGAGGAGGGGGCGAGTTTCCAAACATCTTTTCTTTTTACGAAATGAATATAAACTGAAAGTAGTAAGTAGAACTTTTATTTTTTTCTGTTCTGTACTCGCTCGCTGCAGTATTTTTTATGACAAAATCTGCCTTCTTCTTGCTCCTGTTTTTCCTCTTTATACCGTAGAAAATATTTTTTTAACGAAATAAATAAAAAATAAAATAAAAACATAAACATAAACAGAACAAATTGAAGGTATACAGAAGAGAAAATAAAATAAAATAAGACATGAGCACAAAAACGCTTTTAATTCTTGATGATGCTGGGGAATGTATTTTTCATATAAATCAATATAGAAATGAATAGCCGGAAACTACTCATATTTGTCATAATTAACATTTCCCAATCTTAAAGATGAAATTAGCAATTAAACCCCATCATATATCTTGGTAAATTCAAAAAAATACTCAGAAAATAATTTTTACCCTGCCTCTAGAGATGAAATTGCGCAACCTTATAATGTTTCATTTCTTCCGAACAAATACGCTTCGGTTATTTCAAGTGATCAAGTTTCAAACACAAGTGTAAGTTAAGTGTAATTTGGAGAAAACATGACAAAGAAAATTACAAATGGAAGGGTGAATATTTTGTTTCATTGCAAAAGCTCCCATGGAACTACCACTTCCAGTATACAGATTTTTACCAAATTTCGCAAGGATCTCCCAACTAATAGAAAACATTCAAGTATGAAGCTCGATTCCGAATAGTCAATCCGCCTGGGCTGTAGAGAGGTTAAATTTTAGTGCAATACATTTTTCTTTCTCTAAACTAGTCATTTCCGGAAAAAATTTCAAAGCGAGTACTTTGATGAATACATCTATCTTTTAAATTTAGTTGGCGGTTAGTTAATGCACTTCGGGTATATCTTTGCCGATGGAATCTTGACGGTTGATCTAGCAAAGATCTCTGCTATAACTACAATCGACCAAAAACTGTTTTAACAAGTACGCCAATTCTTTGGAGTCAGAGCAGAAGTATCTTGCAGCTGAGTTAAGTGTTGTAAAGTATTCCAGTAGTATGCGGAAAGTTTGCCACTCACTATCACCACCGCTGATTAAATACTGAAAACTTTGCAACTCTCTGATTGTATACAGAAAAGGTCGCGCTAGAAAGAAATATGTTTGCTGTATCAAAAGAAAGCGATTTGGTGTCTCAATGTTTTGAACTTAGTAAAATGCTCACGGACGATCCATTAAGTGTTAAAAATATGAGACTGATAAACAATCAAATTTACTACAAAGCTTCCTCTTTGGCAAGAGACAAAGTATTTTCTGATGTTTCTGTTTGGAAAACAATGCTAGTGAAGTTTATCCAAACCAATCCAAAAAATACAACAACAACACACTTATTGTAATAGTATTGGTGAAAGCAAACATTCATACGAATTTATATTATATAATTTAGAAAAGATGTGATTTTTTAATGGGCCTTAGGTACATTCCAAAGTCATTCTAAGTATTTTCTAAGCATTAAGCACAAACTTCAGTGATATTGGTGGACTACTGAAACAAGAAGAAGTGTCCCAAGCAAGTCTTACTTTTTTCTAATGGGTCTGACAGGTTGTTCCAAGAGTTTTAAAAATGTAATTATTTTAATGGGCCTTAGGTACATTCCAAAGTCATTCTAAGTATTTTCCAAGCATTTAGAACGAACTTCAGTAATACTGGTGGACTACTGAAGCAAAAAGCATTGTTCCAAGCAAATTATATGATTTTCTTAATTGAAAATTTAATAATTTTTTACCAGAAATCTCTTTATCTGAAATATTTGCTTGGGGCACTCCTTTTTGTTTCAGTACTCCACCAGTATCACTGAAGTTTGTGCTAAATGCTAAGAAAATACTTAGAATAACTTTGGAATGTACCTAAGGCCCATTAAAATAATTACATTTTTAAAACTCATGGAACACCCTGTCAGACCCATTAGAAAATCGTAATACTTGCTTGGGACACTCCTTTTTGTTTCAGTAGTCCACCAGTATTACTGAAGTTCGTGCTAAATGCTTAGAAAATACTTAGAATGACTTTGGAATGTAGCTAAGGCCCATTAAAATAATTACATTTTTAAATCTCATGGAACACCCTATCAGACCCATTAGAAAATCGTAATACTTGCTTGGGGCACTCCTTTTTGTTTCAGTAGTCCACCAGTATTACTGAAATTCGTGCTAAATGCTTAGAAAATACTTAGAATGACTTTGGAATGTACCTCTGAAAAGGCCCTTTAAAATAATTACATTTCACAAAACTCATGGAACACTCTGTCAGACCCATTAGAAAATCGTAATACTTGCTTGGGGCACTCCTTTTTGTTCAGTAGTCCACCAGTATTACTGAAATTCGTGCTAAATGCTTAGAAAATACTTAGAATGACTTTGGAATGTACCTCTGAAAAGGCCCTTTAAAATAATTACATTTTTAAAACTCATGGAACACTCTGTCAGACCCATTAGAAAATCGTAATATTTGCTTGAGACACTCCTTTTTGTTTCAGTAGTCCACCAGTATTACTGAAGTTCGTGCTAAATGCTTAGAAAATACTTAGAATGACTTTGGAATGTACCTCTGAAAAGGCCCTTTAAAATAATTACATTTTTAAAACTCATGGAACACTCGGGCAGACCCATTATAAAATCGTAATACTTGCTTGGGACACTCCTTTTTGTTTCAGTAGTCCACCAGTATCAGTGAAGTTCGTACTAAATGCTTAGAAAATACTTAGAATGACTTTGGAATGTACCTCTGAAAAGGCCCTTTAAAATAATTACATTTTTAAAACTCATGGAACACTCTGGCAGACCCATTATAAAATCGTAATACTTGCTTGGGATACTTCTTTTTGTTTCAGTAGTCCACCAGTATCAGTGAAGTTCGTGCTAAATGCTTAGAAAATACTTAGAATGACTTTAGAATGTACCTCTGAAAAGGCCCTTTAAAATAATTACATTTTTAAAACTCATGGAACACTCTGTCAGACCCATTAGAAAATCGTAATACTTGCTTGGGGCACTCCTTTTTGTTTCAGTAGTCCACCAGTATTACTGAAATTCGTGCTAAATGCTTAGAAAATACTTAGAATGACTTTGGAATGTACCTCTGAAAAGGCCCTTTAAAATAATTACATTTTTAAAACTCATGGAACACTCTGTCAGACCCATTAGAAAATCGTAATATTTGCTTGAGACACTCCTTTTTGTTTCAGTAGTCCACCAGTATTACTGAAGTTTATGCTAAATGCTTAGAAAATACTTAGAATGACTTTGGAATGTACCTCTGAAAAGGCCCTTTAAAATAATTACATTTTTAAAACTCATGGAACACTCTGTCAGACCCATTAGAAAATCGTAATACTTGCTTGGGGCACTCCTTTTTGTTTCAGTAGTCCACCAGTATTACTGAAATTCGTGCTAAATGCTTAGAAAATACTTAGAATGGCTTTGGAATGTACCTCTGAAAAGGCCCTTTAAAATAATTACATTTTTAAAACTCATGGAACACTCTGTCAGACCCATTAGAAAATCGTAATACTTGCTTGGGACACTCCTTTTTGTTTCAGTAGTCCACCAGTATTACTGAAGTTCGTGCTAAATGCTTAGAAAATACTTAGAATGACTTTGGAATGTACCTAAGGCCAATTAAAAAATTTCATTTGTTCTAAATGATTTAATATAAATTCGCCTGAATGTTTGCTTTCACCAATACTATTACAATAAGTGTGTTGTTGTTGTATTTTTTGGGTTAGTTTGGATAAACTTCACGAGCATGGAAAACATACGTTCCTCGAACTTAGAATATAAGAATTATCGAACGTGCACACTGTTCGCCCAACGCTGCTCATTTTGGTTTTAAGACAAGTCTAGAGATAGAAGATATTCACGATTTTGTTGTGCATTGTGACAATTCTAAGAAATGTTATAACCTACAAATACATTAAATCAAGTTCCATCTTTGAAATTTTGTCGAAATTAAACGACAATTCCAGAAACTCGATTTAAACTTTTTTGGATCATACACTCGTTCAAATGGCGGAAATTCTTATGTTTTTATTGTATTAGACCAGTTCTCAAAATTTGTTTTATTGGAGCTCATGCATTTCCTGAAATGTCTGTAAATTTCTAGAGAATAAGGTTTTTTATATGTTTTCTGTTCCGGAGGCCACAGTCGATGCTGAGTGTCAAGCAAATTAAATCTAATCAATTTCTCGATTTTTTGTTAAAATATGGAATTAAGCATTAACTGACACCAAAAATCGCCTCCACCTAATGCGGACGAGTAAACCGTCCAGTGTTGTCCGCTAAACGAGTCTATGCCCAAAACAATCATCAACATTGGGACAAACACCTTTATTCATTTTTTATACATTTGACAAAACTTCATCAGTCACAGTTCACAATACGATATCTCAGAAAGCTTAATTCCTTGGAAGATAGAAATTTCGAACTGATAATTATGGAACGTTTATGTTTGATCCAACAAGATGTTATCAATAATTTGCGTATCGTACTTGAGAGCGCATCCTCACTCTTACAAGGTTGGTCAAATAGGGTTTGTAAAAAACTACTTACAAAGTAATGCAGTAAATAATCGTAAGATATCTGAGAAACCCTGCCCAAAATTCAAAAGGGCTGGAATACAAAATTGTATTGGAAACGAAACCTTTGAGCTCCGTGACCTGCGAAATAAACCATTATGGGCATTTTGAACTGGTGCTGTGTCTAATATTCGATTCGATTTACTGTTAGTTTATCGTGAACAATTTATCGTGAACAATTTATCGTGAGAACAGTTTATCGTATATCACAATTAATGTCTTGGATTTGAAGTATCTTAACACATAAAATTTGCATAATGTATTTCGTATAAGAATTCGGTCATTTCTTAACTATTATGATGAAAATGGATATGTTGGATGGCAATGGGATTCTAGAATGATTTTTGGAAGAAGTTCTGGCATATGGCCATCTAGGGTGGAACTCGATAGTTTCTTACCCGTTATTGATAATATTTTGTACGTTGGTTGGAAATAGGATTCTTAAATGATTTTTGGAAGATGTAATGGAATATTACTACCTGGGACAGGCTGGTGATAGATGTTAAGGCATCCAATCTTACCAGAAACTTGTTTTACAACGTGAGCCCAAGATATACCTTCTGATAGCAGAATCTGATGAGGTATTGCTTTTGCGGCAATAACTTGCCCTGACATGTAGTGTCAATAGCCAGAAACAGTATTTTTCTTGAATCGAGACCATCTTATTAATTTGAAGTTACCTTGCGAGCGTATTGATTAATAAATTTTCGCCCTCATATTACCTTCGAATATAATTTAAATAGATTGACGATAAAGAATTTGCGAAATGCAATGCGATTGCTATCAAACATTCTCATTTTTAATAAAGTACGAAAACTTCGTAACGAATAAAAAGCTTTGTTTTCTTTGAACATTCTAAAATGAAACAATCAAAACGGAAAGCTCCCACCTACATTTTGAACAAGTTTCAATAAAAACTTGATATTTTGGCACTAGAGAAAAAATTATCAATAGCTTCGTCGGTTATAACCGGAAACACACGGAACGTATCTTTTGGAAGCAATAACGAACAAGCCCGAATTTGAAGTTGGGTTACTCTTCGCTAAAATCATCAATTCGTAATTAACTTCATACCTATTAGCCATCAAATTTTCGTACTCAGGTGTCTTGAGCGTCACTTTGACATTTCGTTTGTCAATATCCAAGCCGCAAGTGAAGATAAACTCGATTAAATCAAGCAAGCTTTCTACAAACAGTACCATGGCATCGTGAGCAAAATACTACAATACGGCGTCAAAATATTACTGGATGATTTTAATGTTCAAATCAGAAGCGCTCACGTGGTATATCGCGGCACCATCAGTTCGAACTCCGTACGTTCTGTTTTCAAACAACAAAGAGACATGAACCATTCTTCTAGTTATGTTTTATAGTCCGTTGGTTGCAGGCATGTATTTACTATATAAACGCATTCATAAATGATTGACATTAGAACTATTTATATCAGTAAAAAACGTGATGTCAAGTAGTTGCGAAAAACGTCTATCATCTACATATATATAGTACACCGTACAATAACTCTTTCATCATCTAATACGTTAAAACTGTCCGTTAGATTATTGAAGCACTTCATAACGTTAACTGCGAATATTTGGATAATACTAATCCCGCCATTCTTGATATCGTCGGGGATCAGTGGTAAGGTGGCCATATATTCAATATCGGTTAAGCCAGATATTGATGGGATTTTGGCTGAGTGCCGTGGTGGCCATATTCCAGAACTTGTTAAACCACCATTTAAGAATCGAATTTCCATTCACCATAGAAAATAATAGGTAGGGGAAAAAGTTCGTGACCCTTTTCCCGGTAGATGGCTTTACATTCATTTATCTCAGTAACCATTGATCGTATCGGGCAAAACGTATCGTGTGCTTAAAAGGTGACATTTGACAACTTGTACTTTGACATACAAAACATTAAAATCGGTGAAGTGAATAAAAAGTTACAACATTTTAAACAAGGAGATAAATAATGAAAAAATTCAATATATTTTACAACTTTATTACGACAAAGGTAAAAACGCGGCTCAGGCATGCGAAAAAATTTGTGCTGTTTATGGAGAATGTGCTTCATCTAAATCAGCAGCAAAGAAATGATTCAAGCGCTTTCGTTCTGGAAATATTAATGTCAAAGATGCACCTCGCTCTGGTCAACCAACCACTGGAAAAGTCGATGATATCATGTAGAAAATTGAAGAAGACCGGCATATAAGCAGCCATGCAATTGGCAAAGAACTAAATATCGATCACAAAACCGTTTTAAACCATTTGAAAATTGCTGGATACAAAAACGCTTGACGTTTGGGTATCACGGGAATTAACAGTTAAAAATATAATAGACCGGATTTCTATCTGCGACACGCTGCGGAACGAAATCGAGCCATTTTGAAAGCGAATGATTACTGGTGATGAAAAGTGGATAAGATACGACAACGTTGTGCGGAAAAGATCATTGACGAAACGAGGTGAAGCTTCCCAAGCGGTATCAAAGCCAGGATTGACGCCAAGAAAGGTAATGCTGTGTGTTTGGTGGGATTGGAAAGGAATCGTGCATTATGAGGTGCTGCCACCGGGCCGAACAATTGATTCTAATCTGCAGAACCATCTTAATGGTTTTACATTAAATCCAAAAGAGGCCAGCGAAAATGAGTTGTCTCGATTTTTCGCCTCTAAACTACAGAAGTTCTCCAGTGACGGAATCATGGCTCTACTAGAAAAATGGCAAATGGTCATCGATCAAAATGACACATATTTGGTTTAATAAAGTTCATTTGAAATAAGGAAATTCTTTATTTTAATGTCACCCAAAAAACACCACGAACTTTTTCCCTAACCCTTTATTATCAATATCGGTTAAGAAATTAGCGAGTTCCGTTCTAATTCGTCATATTCCAGAACTTCTTCCAAAAACCATTATTTTCATCCAACATACCCAATCCCAACATAATCGGTTAAGAAATTACTGAATTCTGTTTCAGGTGGCCATATTCCAGAACTTCTTTGAACAATCATCCTAGAATCATATTTCTATCCAACATACCCAATTTCATCAAAATCGGTTAAGAAATAGCCAAGTTCCTTCCCAGATGACAATATTCAAGAACTTTTTCCAAAAATCATTTAAGAATCCCACTTCAATTCGAAATTCAAAATCCCATCAATATCGGTTAAGAAATGGCCGAGTTCCGGCCCAATGGCACTATTTTAGTAATTCCCCGGGAATGGGGAACTGGGGAAAGAATTTATATGTAATTTTTTGTAAGTGTTAATTTTTTTAAAACAAAATTAATACGGAAATAATTTTGGCTGCCAATTTAGGTATGGACAAATTATTCCCAATTTATAAATATTTACTTCAAACTTTATTCCTCAGTAGGCCGAAAAAAAATATTTGAACGTTTAATTTTCTAAACCGAAGACACTTTAATTTTTAATTTACGTATAATTTTGTTATACGGTCAATTTTACAAACTACGATAAAGTGGCATGCGATAAATTGTCCACACTATAAATTGTGTCCACGGTAAAATGTGTCCAAGATAAACTGTTCCACGGTAAAATGTTCATGTTAAATTGAAACACTATAAATTGTTTACGATAAAACTGTTGAAAACAGATTTTTGGTATGTGGAAAATAAAATCACGGCTATCTCTTGTTATGAGTAAAACGGAAGTGAAGGCATATTTTTTATTCATTTTTAATACAGTGTTGCCTATAACCCAATTTATAACAATTCCCAACTAACAAAAACATAAATTCACCCTATAAGCCAACACTTGAATTTACACTAATTTTAGTACCATTTCTCCTCGATGATGTTGATGTTTGAACTTGGGAAGTCCCCTTGTTAATGCATCAGCAATCATCTGATCTGTCTCGAATGTGTAACGATGGCCCTATCTCGGTTCTCGTTCCCATCCCTGAAAAAAAAAAAAAATTCCCTATTCCAATAATAATTGTTTTTCTACCCTGTCCTTCTCCTCCACTAGAAAAAGACTATAAATAAGCCGATTGTCAGTCAGTCTAGGTTGAACGTTTTTATTGAATATTTTGTTTATCACTTGTGCACCAAGTCTATACAAAGAAAAAAATATTAAAATTTTTTAAATTAAAATTTATATTGTGCCTCATAAAAAAAAAAAATATATATAGATATAAAATGAGTGGAAGTAGTGATTATAGTTAAAGAATCCCTGTATAAAATTAAAATACAACCGATACGCGTGGGGATCGCGTAGTACATAGTAGTTATTTAATTCAAGTTTGTGATCTTGTGACGCTACGGCCTTCCCAAATATTGTGTAGTAAATAGTATAGCAATACGCTATAACCCGAGTTTAAAAACTAAATTAAAAAGGCCAGGTGTAATTCAGTGGGTAGCATTTTTGAGCCTATATCTGTACGATCTATCTGCGAAATTTGATAGGCAAGTGTAAAACGAACGGTATGGTTTACGACCGCTAACCGCGCTAATTCAAGCGGTACCAAATTCTAGTGTGGTATTGTGTTGATACGAATACATTATATATATAGCGAAAACCTAGTGATGATATCATAAGTAAGAAATTACGTTGGTTAAATTAAAAAAAAAAAAAAAAACGGCCTAAAGTGTTGGTAAAAGAAAAATACCGCCCAAAACCAAATTAAATAGAGAGTGTCATTGATTACGAAAAAAAAAAAAACAAACTGTATTATGAAATGTTCGAATTAATAAGTTAAGCTATAAAAAAAAAAACGAAAACATTCTCTATACTAATTACGTGCATAGTACTAGTGGTTTGTATGTACGTAACCATACACCACTGTTATACACCTTCGACGGTTGTTTATTACTTGATCATCATTATTTACGAAATTGGAATGGTACATATTATGTACTCCATTATCTATGTATAAATCTCTACAGTTCGCGATAACGATATTCGCATTACAGTTCGAAAACAAATAGGCGGACACTAATTTGGTGCGGAACCATACGATAGCACGGTAATTGGATTAGCGGGTGCAATTCATTCATGTATTTATTCGAATATTATATATTATTATAAATCTTTATATATTTATTATTATTCCATATATTATTATATTATATATTACTATTGACATTTATATTTATTTTTACATTATATTACAATTTACCTATATATTTATTATCTTTAAAATTTATACTATATTATACTTTATACTTTATTATTTATTATACTTTTTTTATATAAGGTAATTTCAAGTCCGGACTAAATGAGAAAAGAAAATTTTGCTAGTCTTAAGTTCAATTTAGATTTAGTTTTTTTGGCATTTTTAGTTATAAGCATTATATATCATTTTATTTTTTTTTATGTGAACATTCAAGCTATGCGATTTGATTTTGGATTGTGCTAAATTAAAAACAATAAAGATCTTTCTTATGTACTATTTGTATATTAACCAAAAATAATTTATCATCTTCTTATTTTTCTTACTTTTATATCTTCTTGCTCGGTTTTTTTTTTGTAGGTTTCCTCTTTAATTTCTCTATATGTTTTGTTTAATTCTTTTTTTTTATTTTTTTTATTTTTTTTTGGTACAGATTTAGGTATGCAGAAATACCCTAATTACTAAGACCCTCTCTTAGGATGATGGAGGCAATCTAGGTGGACTTGTATGCTAGCGGATTCTTTGCATTCCTTCCCCAAACAGCGGTATTCACGATTCCTGTAAGTTTTTGAAAACCCCACGACATCCCCTGAGCTCAGCCGGCTACAATAACCGCTTCAAAAAAACCTCTGCAGGAATATTCTGTTCAACGCAACTTTCGTTTCGTTACAAATGGATTTATTGTGATGACAGATGCTTCTACCTTCTCTTTCACAAAATGATGCCTCACATCGATATGTTTCGTACGAGGATGGTATGCATCTGTCTTTGAGAGAATAATTGCGCTTCGACTGTCGCAAAAAATCGGAATCGTAGTCGGTCTGGCGAGTTTCACGTCCAATTTTCGAAGCCATAATGCTTCTGTACAGGCTGCCGAGACAGCCACATATTCGGCTTCAGTTGAAGAAAGTGCAACGGTTTATTGCTTGCGTGATGACCATGTTATTGCTCCTCCGCCTTAGAAAAAAATATAACCAGTGGTGGATTTTCTTTCATCAAGATCACTCGCCCAGTCTGCATCATTAAAACCAGTAATGTTTTTTAATTCCTGTCTCCGATATTCCAGCTTCGCACCTACTGTGCCTTTCAAGTAACGGAAGATCCGTTTCACTGCAACCCAATGCTGCTTCCCGAGATTATTTGCAAAACGACCCGACTGATTTACTGCGTAGGCAATATCAGGTCGCGTACCCAGAGCTACATACAGAAGGCTGCCTACCGCTTCTTGAAATGGAATTTTCTGCATGTCCCCAATTTCGGCTTTGCTAGTTGGTGACATACTTTTGTCTAGCTCAACATTCATATTTATTTGAACAGCTAGTGCCAACAGGTAGCGAATTGAGCTATATTTCACTTCTGGCATATGTTTCCTCATAATGCAGACACTCATTTGATTGCTTTGCTGTTACTCGGTAGATCACACAGAGTTCATGTTTCGTTTGCCATAATCGCTTCATATTCATCTTCCATAGCTTGTCGTCACAAATTACTATCACTGCAGCACAATGCTTCTTCAACACTAAGCGGATCATTCGTCAATAACTGAATTGATGAATAAACGAAATCATTGTTTCTGTTTAATTTCGGTATCCCTTCTGAACGCCGATTTCCACTATCATTAATTTCTGGAATATCGGGACAATAATCGCTATCAGAACCATTGTCTCGTGCATCAACAATCGTTTCGTCACTGAAATATTCATCTTCATCGCCTGGGCTGTCATAATCTCCGACTTCATTTGACAACGATAAAGAAATACGTTCCAAATGAATCTCCGATGAATCAGACGCAACCGGAGTGACATTCCTAACTACCGATTGTTCGTTATTTGACATTTGGAAGAATTTGACATCAACGTCGTTTAGTTACGCAAGACTCATCACAAATACAATCACGGGCTGAGAAAACTTCACCATTTGTTGGATTGTACATACGATACCCTTTCTGATTTTCACAATAGCCAACCATTCTGCATTGTTGTGCTGTTGGATCGAGTTTATTTTCGATTTTGTTTTGGCACATGTATGGCCTTTGATCCAAAAACCCTCAAGTTCAACAAATCTGGTTGTCTTCCACTCCAAACCGTCTATGGTATCCGTCCTGATAACACCTTTGTCGGTGATCGGTTGATTAAATATGCAGCCGTGTTCACCGCTTCGGCCCAAAAACGTTTCGATAACCCAGAATCAATCAGAAGACACCTCGTTTTTTCGACAATTGTCCGATTCATGCGTTCACATAATCCGTTCTGCTGTGGGTTATATGGAATTGTCGTCTGATGCTGAATCCCCGAACTCTGAAGAAAACTTAGAAGTTCTTTGTTTCAAAACTCTTCACCGTTGTCTGTCCGCAAGACTTTTAGTTTTTCTTCACGCTGATTTTCGACAAATGCTTTAAATTTTTTGAAAACCGACACTACTTCTTCTTTGGATTTTAAGAAGTAACGAACGTCTTGTGCGAATAATCGTCAACCAAGGAGAACATCTCTTCCATGGGTCCGTACAAATTTGCATGAACCAAATCTAATTTATGATTCGATGATGAGCTCGATTTTCCGTACTGTGATTTTGGCTGCTTGCCACAATTCAAAATTGTCCTTGACAACTGACCCGAATGAACAACACACACTTTTATCCAAATCGAGTTTGTACATATCCTTTTCTAGAGTTGCTGTCGCAATTAACTGATTTCGCTTGCCAATTATACACTGGCGGTCATCGAAAACTATCACTTTACCATTTTTAGCCATCTGACCGACAGAAAGTAAGTTCGTGGATAGTTCAGGCACATACATTACGTCTGCTGTGACAGTTGTTTTTTTACTGTCAACTGCGATGTAAAGATTACACGTTCCCTTACAGTTGACTGGCACCTTTTCGTTGTTAGCCATGATAACTACTTTAGGTGTTGACAATCGGGAACAATTTGTAATAATTTGCATATTATTTGTCATATGTGATGATGCGCCGGAATCGATATACCCATCATGAATTTTTGTTTCACTTACCGCAAAAATTGAGAGTAAAGCCTGTTTATCCTCCATCTTGCAAACGAAACTTGCATTTGTTTGCGAAATGACCGATCAGATTACAATTGTAGCATCTTGGTTTAAACCGCTTTCTATTTCCTTTTGAAATAAACGCTGTATTTACCGAACTTTTGGTATCATCGTACTCATTAATGAGTAATTTTGACTTTACGTACTCCCCCGTAAGCTTCGTTTCAGAGCTTTCCATGGCCATAATCACTGGTTGAAATTTTTCTGTGCTTCTGTGAAGCACATATAATTGTCGTTATATACCGCTCCATTGACGGGCAATTTTCAAGTTTTGTGTTAATCATTTTTCGATTTTATTCAACAGTTCGTCATGCTGGAATACTTTTCTTAATTTTCCCACACTTCTTTTGAAGTTTCTAAACTCCGAATATGAACATAAATACTGGAATGCACGCACATGATGATTTTTGATTTTGCTTGTATTTCCCGCTTGGCCTTCTTTATTTCATTTGCTGTCTGGTCTTTATTTTCGATACAACACCACAGATCTTGAATTTTTACTGATCAGCTTTTACTTTAATTACTTTATCACTCAATTTACAAGGATTTTTACTTGATTCCACAATAAAAAAAACTGCCAAAAACCTTGGCCCATAACCTGTTGGAAACAGAATTTTTCACGCGCACAAAAATTTCTTTCTCTGGATGACGCTGCTACCATAAAGGATCTTTCAATATTTTATTATTTTCGGTGCTATAATTAATTATTTAATTGTATCCTATTATTTTAAATACAAATTTTTGTTGGTGGCAGGCTTTTTTCTTTTGTTAATTACAACTGAGACTGTGCTCATCTAGCAATTTATCTTTCAAATTTTTACAAATATTTACATTTCTTAAATAATTCTGATTTGTTGGGGTGAAACCCAATGGTTATTCCCAAAAATAATTAAACCAATTTAAAATACTAATTTTAATTTGGGATGTTTACTAGGTCAAGTGGCCTCGTTCTTTGAAGTCTTCTTTCAACGACAGGGTTATCTATCGTATGACGGATATAGGGGTTTCCATGTTCCTGGAGCCTTATTTCGTGCTTGGCGGCGTACTTTTTTATTTCATATTTGATGTATTCCATCTGTAAGTCCCTGTGAAGGTCTTCATTTCTTGTGTACCGCGGAGCATTTACGATGCTACGGAGAACCTTGTTTTGAAACGTCTGTATCATTTTGGCGTTTGTTTGCTTAGTACATCCCCAGAGTTGAATACCGTAGGTCCATATCGGCTTCATTACTTGCCGATATATCAGCAGCTTGTTGTGTATTGTAAGCGCAGAGCCTCTACCTATAACCCAATACATTTTTCTGAACTTAATATTAAGTTCTTCTTTTTTCTTTTTGACACGCTCTCTCCACTTGAGCATGACATCGAGTGTCATGTCAAGATATTTAGCTTTGTTTGCATATGGCACCGGTCGTGAGTTAATTTCTATCGGTACATGGGAAGCCTTTTGATATGTAAAGTCAAGATGCGTGGATTTCGTCTCATTAAGCTTGATTCTCCTTAGTCTCCTTAGGAGTTTGCTCGTTACATCAGTGACATTACTTCACATCGCCCTGATTGCTGTGTCATCTGCAAAGGTGGCTATGTATCCTTCATCTGTTGTTGGAATCCTTTGTATGTAATAACAGGACAGGATTGGACCTAAGACACTCCCCTGCGAGACACCGGCAGAGATTAGTTCGGAGTATTCATCTTCGTATTTCACACGAAAATATTTATTGGATAAATAAAATCTTAGTATAGCATAGAATTGCCTCGGCAGACCTCTAAGCAGCTTGAATTCCAGTCCACTGTGCCAGCAATGATAGTGGCCTGTATGATTTTTTATCGTTAGTTGGTTTATCAGGTTTTGCTATCATGATTACTTTTGCTACTTTCCATTGCCATGAGCCTTGATTATTTGGCAAGTTATCAAGTTATACCCTGGGACTTTTTGAACATTCATGCTGGGTTTTCTTTTTTCTTTTAATTCTTTGAGAGTTACTGGGCGTATATCAAAATCAGCTAGCTTGTGTATTGACATTATATTTTCATTGGCCGTTTGTCTTGGTAGTGGTTGGAAGGCATCCTTGAGATACTCCGCGAACAGATCAGCCTTCTCTTTAGGACCTCTTGCCCAGGTTCCATCCTCCTTTATAAGTGGAGGCACTTGCATTTTGGGTCTTTTGAGTCCCTTCCCCACCTTTCATTTTAAATTGTAAAGAATTATTTTGTTCTGCGGTGTTCTTTGGCAGGTTTTATGTGCCCGTCGTGTTTTTCTTACCAACTCTCTAACTTCCATTGGGTAGAATATGTTAAGCTTCTTCTTATTTTGTATAATGGGGATACTTGCCAAAGTAGCATAGTGAATTGTTTCATTGAGTTGTTCTAATTCATCTTCCAACTGGTGAGAATTTCTTCAGTTTGTTTTTGAATTTGTTAATCTGGGTGCACCCTCCCTTTGAATTACCATTTTGGGGAACCACCAGAGAAAAATTCACATTTTAATGTCTGCTCTGCTTGAAGCAACCTCACAGCCTCGATAATGAGCCGGATGTTGGCCCTTACAATTTGTACACTTATCTGGCACATCTCTCCCTATTGTACATGTCTGGGTAATATGATTACCTGAGCATTTTACACTGCTTGGATCTCGGTCACAATATCTTTGGGTGTGATTATAGTCCTGACATTGGGGTATGTGTGTTGCGGTTCTCCTCATTGGTTCGATTTTCACCTTCATGTGAAGGATTCCTTTTATTCCATAAATGTTTTGAACATTCTATTTGTTGTCAAATACCAGCATAAAAAGAGGGAGTCCCCTTTTACCGATAATTTGGTTTGCTTCCTGGATTTCTGTTCTCTCTTTTTAACAATATTCACAGCATCTAGTATTTTAAGCAAGTGTGATGCAAACCTCTTGCCATGACTTTTATAGGTCGGGCCTGTTTGTTTTCGTAAGTGAACCACTGATACTTTTCAGCATTCAATTTCATAGACAAGGTTCTTTAAGTGTTTGAGTCCAGTATGTTAATTTTCCAAACGTCATTATTTAACGCTGTTACCTCTTTGTCAGTAACCGATATCATCAGTGACCGAATTTCTGGGTAATTGGTTGCACCCACAATATTTATTGATATAATTAACTGGACCAAATCTTGAGATAATTTCATCATCAAATTTTGTTTTCAATAAAGCGATGGTTAAGGTGGCTGTGTGGCAGGTGGCATCGTCTTATTGAAACCACCTATCTTCCAGATTATTCTCGTATCGTTCTCCATTGACTGTTACTCTTCGACCCTTGTCTCCAAAGAAATATGGACCAATCACTCCATCAGCATGAATTGCACACCACAAAGTGACTTTATCCGGATGTAATGGTGTCTGAACACTTTCGTGTGAATTTTCATCACTCCAAATTCTGCAATTCTGTTTGTTTACATAACCATTTAACCAAAAATGAGCTTCATCACTGAATAAAATTTTTCGATAAAAATGTTCATCATTTTCAAGTTGTTCAAGATCAAAATCAGAAAATAAACAACGTTTATTGTGGCCTAATGACTTTAGTTCTTGAAACAGTTGAATTTTGTAAGGAAGTAAACCCAAATCTTTTCTGAAAATTCTCCATGTTGTCGTTTGAGAAAGATTTAATTGTTGAGAACGACGTGGAATCGATTAATTTGGATTTTCTCTTATAAAGGGTAGTTAAATTTTAAGGGTCGATGTTGATTTTGAATAAAACACAAATTATTTAAGAAATTATTGTCAATTCTTTTTATTATGATAATATGGTATGGTTCAATTATGCATGGAACAAAATTTCGGTCAAATGGCCGCCGCGACCTCGGCGGCAAACCTCCACCCGATGGTCCAAATTTTCGATGACGCTTAGGCATAATTGAGGTTCTATGCCGTTAATGTGCCGAATTATCTCATCCTTTAGCTCTTAAATTGTTACTGGCTTATCGACGTACACCTTTTCTTTCAAATAACCCCAAAGAAAGGAGTCCAACGGTGTCAAATCACATGATCTTGGCGGCCAATTGACATCGTCACGACGTGAGATAACACGGCCATTGAATTTGTCGCGCAAAAGAGCCATTGTTTCGTTAGCTGTGTGGCAAGTGGCACCGTCCTGTTGAAACCACATATCGTTCACATCCATATCTTCCAATTCGGGCCATAAAAAGTTCGTTATCATCTCACGATAGCGAACACCATTCACAGTAACTGCCTGACCGGCCTCATTTTGGAAAAAATACGGCCCGATGATGCCGCCAGCCCATAAACCGCACCGCATAACAGTCACTCTTTGTGGGTGCATTGGTTTTTCGACAATCACTCTTGGATTATGATTCGCCCAAATGCGGCAATACCGCTTATTGACGAATCCACTGAGGTGAAAATGTGCCTCATCACTGAAGATGATTTTCTACGAAAATTGATCATCCACTGTTGCTATTTCTTGACACCATTCTGACCATTGACGACGTCTGGAATGGTCAAGAGGCTTTAGTTCTTGAGTTAATTACATCTTATAAGCGTGTAAATGCAAGTCTCTATGCATAATGTTTATCAACGACGAGCGTGAGAGGTGCAATTGTTGGGCACGACGACGAGTTGAGGTGGACGGCTCTTCAGCCACACTATCGCGAACAGCAGCAATATTTTCTGCTGTACGAGCTGTACGAGCATGCACTGGTGTTTTAAAATCTCCTACAGACCCGGTTTGCTCAAATTTTTGCACGATTTTTCCGATTGTACGCTCATTTGGACGATTAAATTGACCGAAAAAATCACGAAGTGCACGATATGCATTTTGATTTGAACGCCCATTTTCATAATATGCCCATTTTCATATATTTAACGCGTTGCTCGATTGTGTATCTTTCCATGGTTCAAATTGAGTTAGTCTGAAATTGAGAAATGTCCAGATGTCAAATTAAATGCAGAAAAAAACTTGACGTTTAGGTGTGGTTCACATTCAACGTCGGCCCCTAAAATTTAACCACCCTTTATTTGCTGCTACCAAATCAATATTCTTTTGTGTGTGTGCATTTCTTTGTCGTACTGGTACTCTTGTATCTTGTAAAGAAAATTCACTTTCAAAATTTTCTACAATACGACGAATAGTGAGTCGATTAACTGAATAATATCGTCCATGAATTCTTCTTCAATTTCTCTCAGTATTCACAAATGTGCACTGATCCCAAAAAATAATACGCAGTGTTGCCATTATAACCATTTTAAATCGTATCGTTCC
The DNA here is from genome assembly GCA_963691935.1 of Nephrotoma guestfalica. Taxonomy (NCBI): domain Eukaryota; kingdom Metazoa; phylum Arthropoda; class Insecta; order Diptera; family Tipulidae; genus Nephrotoma; species Nephrotoma guestfalica. Next base: position 84,032 of record CAVNVL010000052.1, on the reverse strand, counting down.
TGTTGCAAAACCCCTTAGATTCGGCTATTTACAAAGTAAAATTTCCGGTGGCATCACTTATTTCTAATGTAATGTTTGTCTAGTACATCTGGTTATAATGTTAGAAAAAGCGTCGGCTTGGTCAACTACAGAGTTGCTTCTATTTTTCTTTATCGGTGATCTTTGTACATTTGCTCTTATCTGGAGCGGATTTGATGTTCCCTAATAATGTAATAGATGGAAAATCTTCCCAGAATCCATATAGCGAGTCTCCACAGAGATATTAGTGTATCACCTGGGGTATTATTTCCTTTTGTTAGTACCATTGCATAGTTTTGATTGACTAATTAGCTATTCTGCTTCACTACTACGAAGGGATTGGGTACCTCAACCGTTCGTTCTATAGAACATGGCTATCAATCCCGTACTCCGATGGTGGCGAGTGGATATTTTTTAACTATAGGTAATTAATATATATCGTTCATATTATGCGCATATTTAATTTAGTTGGCTAGATCAATTTTATTCAGTAACGGTTGGTATTTTATATGGAATCGAGTAAAACAAGCCAAAATGACATATTCGTACCAAAGTCACTGCAAACTTTTGACTACGTTTTCGTACAAATGGTCTTATGTATGGACAAAGTGATACAATGACTTCGTAAGCTTTTTGTATTACAAATCATAAGCAACAATCTGTCTTTGTTTACCAGGGAGTGAAGAAAACTATCCGCTATTTCGAGTAAAACATATACATCCGGTGTACTTCACCTATCTCAAAAATTGTAATTAAAATGCTAACTACAATCGCTGGTAATTTTTTTTTAAAGTTATTTTTTTCTAAATTTCCAAATAAATAATATTTCCTATGACGATCATACATTGGGCGCATTCAGGACCGCCAACTGTTGGCATCATGATTAGTGAAATCGTCGCCAATTTGATTTCAAAATTTCATAGTTCTAAACATTTTCATAACGTTGGCTTTGATTTTACTCAACATGTTCCCAACTGTTGGGTGCCCTGAATGCGCCCATTGTCACAATAATACCTTATCTAATATTAATTAATTTTCGCTGGGAAACAACTTCCATCGCCACTACTAATATAATGATCATACATCAAATAATAGAACAATTCCCAAACTCCATCTTCAATCGCTTGTGCGGACACAAAAACCACAACGACAGAGTGGTGTAGCATAGCTTGTTTCTTCAACTACAAGAAACACCGCACAATATGCTCAATTACAAACGGACAATCCTGCGTAAACATAATTCTTATCGACGGACGAGTCTCCATATTCTCTTTTATGGTGTCAATGGCTTTATTCTTGAATTTTTCTACATAAGAAACTAGCAAGAAATGTTCAAATCTTAAGCTAATTACATTGTTTAAGTTTTAACCAATGTTAATACTTAATATTAGTGTTCACAATTTAATTTAGATCCTATTTAAGCGTAATCTACACATTTAATGATTTTACAGGTTCATTAGTCCGAGTGGATCTGCCCTTCTCAGTCTTTTAAATCGCAGCTGTTTTAGTATATCCCGGGCCAATTCGTTGCGATGCCCCTGAAGTTTTAAGTAGTATTTCGAACTGAATTGGAGTTATCTATTTGATGCACTGGTGGATCCCCATAACTGAAACCATATGTCCATATTGGCTTGATTAACGCTTAGTATAGTAAAACTTTATTGTCTAATGATAACTTGGATTATCCTCCTATCAGCCAATACATTTTGGAAAATGTTATTTTTATTTGGTTGCGCTTTGTCTATCTAGTGTAACGGAATTTTATTCAGTTCCGTTATCAACCCAAACATCAAATTTTAACATACGGCATAACCTTCGAGGTGATACCTCAAATTCTACCAAAAGAAATTACCATGCCGTATTTCGCATTGTTATTGGTTGCTTATGTTACTCAGATTACTGTATATATCCATGCAGTAGGTGAATAAACGTAAACCATAATAATATATAATGCAACATTATCAATTTATTTTTGCATCGATATGTCTTGAGGTAAATGGCATGAAAAAAAACTCTGCTATTGAAAATACCTACAATTGCACCTTTCGATCGATTGATTTTTTGTTGATGTAAATAAATTTTTGCGCGTGCATTGAGTAAGCGAAAATCAATGTCACGTTGTTGTACGTTTTTGCGTTCGTACATTTTGATGAATGTACAATAATTTGTTTTCAATTTTTGGTATAAAATGTACAACGGAAAGAAAGAAGGGAGGAGTTGCGTGCTAGACAGTCAGCCGTGCAGCTGTGTTTAGAAGAGGTAGAAAGTTCAGTTTCTTTTTGGGTAATTTCCTGATATCTAAAATAAAATGCGTTTGTTAACATGTGTAAAATTTAGTGAAATACAATAATAATTTTAAAAAAAAGTATAAATTAATCTGAAATAAATTTAATTAAGAAAATTGGATGTGTTTATTATCTCGTGATACTATACAGTGTTCATTAAGTTACATAAATAAATTGATGTAATCGGGGAATGTAATCAAATCAAGTGCCAATAAATGTGAAATATCCGAAAAATTCGTTTTGTGGGAGTGTTGCAAGTTTGATTTATGTTTGACACCAAAGAAAATTTTTGTTCATTAATTTAAAAATAAAAATAAACGTTAGTGAAATACATACATTGAAAGACTGATCCGGGAGGTAAATTAAAAGTGCGAGTTTTTTTAGTCTAGTGCTTTGCAGACTAAATTTTCTTTTTTTTTTGGTAAGTATGATTTTAGTGCAGTAGAGATACTAACCATTCTAATCGTGGCGAGGTTCCTTAGTTGCTTCTAGCAAAGCTGAGTCTTGCTAGGAGCGAGGGCATCGAAAGTAACCCTGCCCATAGGCGGGACACCCTCTTTCTGCTGAGGACCTCCTCCACGCCATTAAACCACTAATCGTTAAGCTTCTCTATTAATATTTTTTTTGGTGCGTATTTCTTAGGGTAATTATGTTACCCTAAGAAACCAGAATTAACAACCATGGGTGAAACATCCGCTTGAAATATGTAGGACCCGCCAGTTTTGGGTCCGAGGACCCCACTTTTCATTTTTTTTCAACCTTTAGATGGTAAATATTAGGCCATCTTTCTCTTTCTCTTTTGTTATTGTGCGGTAATCTAGGTCCCGCATTTCGTCTAACCCCAAAAACCCACGACCACATCCCCTACAAGACTGAGCTGCGGGAATCAAAGCCGCACATGGGGTTAGTGCATGAAATGGGGACAAATTTCTTTAGCGTTAGGGTATACGGTCGTAAGACGGTAAACTTGTAGCGTTACAGTGGCGCCCAAACGGGGCCATAATTCGGCCCAAAAATTCTGGTAACAAATACCACAATAAGTCTAAGAAATTCAATTGAGGATCCCCTCACACTCTCGTCTAAATTAATATTCGACATTACTTTTTGGATAATGTTCAAAAATTGTTAAATACTTCTAAATAAAATTTAAATCGGTTTAAAAAACAGTGTGCTTGGTTTTTATCATTGTTAGATGTAAATTTCTATCGATACGAGTATGGCAGCGGCAAGCCTGACCTAATACGTGGTGGGTCATACGCGTACCGACAGAGATTGATGATAGTTGAGCTTCTATGCTAGATCCCCGAATGGATGGTTTATCCGTGGCATGTCCCAACCCGCACTCCGGGGGATAAACCAACATTCGTGGTAGTTATAGGAGTTTAAGAATTCATCTAATGTGGTGGGAAGGCTGGAGCATGCGTTGATAACCGAACTCAAACAATAATCCAGTTGTACGGTTTTCTGTACCGTGTACAACAACCAGTGGTGCAACGGATGTTAGTAAGGGTGAAAAGGGTTTTTCCTTGAAACAATGTGCATCATCTCTTTCCTTGCCGAGTGATAAGACCGGGGGTATTAAGAGCTGCACATTTCTCAGATACTAAAACTACTTTTCCGCATCCTAAAGTAAGTTGCACGACTGTCACTAAATTTTCCTACGGTTTGATTCCACAATGGTTATAAGAAATTATTACGAGTTGTGGCAAATTTTATTATTCAAAATATGGATTTCCAACAAGCAGTGTATAGTTAGGTTATTGCGCAAATTCCACTTTGTCGTTTCATTTAAAATTTATCATCCTCCGGGATGGGGTTGCCAGTCCTCCCATTGCTAGTTGTAGGCGCGTTCAGGGTATAATGTGTTTAGCTGTCCAATCCGGTTTTCTATCAGTGAACGGATATTGATGAGGTTTCGGACATAAGCTAAACACTATTATACCACACACTGTTGAAATCCTTGGTGATAACCGGCGTGTTATCATCCCCAATAGACAGCAATAGCAGCTGTTGTTAGAGGCCTGCAAAGGTCTCATCAACATCAGTTGACTTACATGGTAACGTTTTTGTCACCCATGTAGGTGAGCTCCTCTGCTGAGTTCAGGGTAAGACTGCCAGCTGCAGAAAAGGGGACAACAAACTTGCCATGGTCTATTGGGTACCATAAATGTCATCTGTTTCCAAGTTCACCATAGCAGCGAGGATCACCTTGTATGTCAGGTTAAGACTACCGCTGCATCATTGGGAACAAGGAAATAATTTCATCAAAATTTCAATTTCAAAGCCTTTATCTTATCCTTATTTTTATCCCCGTTGGCGGAATTTATTCATTGAAGGGGGATATTACCCATGGTTGTTTTATTTTTGAATACGTTTTTTTTTAGTTAGGTTTTTTTTATTTGAGGCCAAGAAAATTTTTTATTATTATTATTATTTTTATTTTTTTTTTTTTTTAATCAACGACAATAAGATAATGAATCTAGATTACCTAGATCAAGACGAGCTTCTTGTGGAGTTCGAGGTGAGAGGTATGGGTGAAGCAGCTAAGCAAGCCATATCGGACGAGCTTAGGGGGATGCTTCAGGCAAAGTTCAAGGAGGAGGCCGCAGAAACGTACCTCCAGCCTCAGAGAGCCCATATTGGTGCCATTAAGCAACCCCAGACAGAAGCTGAGGTATGCTTAAGGAAGACACAAGCTTTAAGAACAGAACTGCTAGACTTCTTGGGACAGGACCAACCCAATTTTGAGGAACTACCTCAGTTTCTGATGAAGTTAAATCACATCCAAGGTCGTATATACCGAAGTTCTACGTCCCCAACGTTCCAAGCCCAAACAGCGAGTTGGACTAAAAATTTCAGGGAACTGATTACAGTAGTCGGAAAACTAAAAAGTAAGCTATTGACGGCGCAAGCCGCTAGCGGGCAAGTGGAACGACTCACATTTGAGAGGACAAAAAAACTGATTGGTCGTGCGAGTTCAAGGCGCCGGCCCGGCCAACCTAATCAAACGACAGACGAATCGTCAGACGACAATGACAGAGAAGTCTTAACTTCAAGTTTGAAAATTAAGAGTATAAAGGATTCAGTGCTCACGTATCAAGCTGGCGATTTTGTGCTTTCAGAATCTGAGGCGAGTACACAAGCACGACACGAGGAGGGTGAGCCACATCTCAAGCACTCATCCAGGGTATCCTCAGGGTTCGAACAGGACACGACTAGATCTAGCAAAATAACGGATGCTAAGCTTCGCCGGGAAGTAAGTACTTGGAAGGTACGGTTCGAGGGGAGCAGGAGTCCTCTCACCGTAGAACGGTTCCTCGTGCGGATGGAATGGCATGCGGCACGTGCTGGTATTCATTTAAACGACCTGGTTGGAGTGATAGATCTCTGTTTGGAAGGGGATGCTTTAGACTGGTTCTGGACCTCCGTGGACCGAAACCCGGGAATGTCATGGGAGGTGTTCCGTCAGGAGATGATAATTCGATTTGCAACGAGCAGAACCGATGATGACGTTCGAAGAATGCTCAACAATCGGAAACAAGAATATCCCCGTGAGTCATTCTTGGAATTTTACCAAGCAATCCATCGCCTCACGTTGCAGACTAACAAGTCGATCTCGGACGACACACTTTATACCATCATTAGACGAAATATGCGGCCAGGACTGCAAATGGCCCTGCATAATGAAACGCAATTTCGAAATTTGGGTGAGTTTGCTCGTCGTTGCAGCTCACTCGAAGATATGTGGAAACGATTAGGCCATAACCCAGAGGCCGGGATGGCACCACACCACAGCAGTTACAGTTCCGAAAGGTATCAAACCAGACCAATGTTAAGACCACAAGGGAGGTATGAAACACGCCCTCCTCGGGTGAGTGAACTGGCATTTGAGGAGGAAGACTTAGATAGTGGAAGCTGGTGCTATACAAACCAGAATGAACCACAAGACTATGTTGACCAAATCTGTGAAATTACCGATCGACTAAAACAACGAGTCACGTTCCAAGACCAGACCAGAGGCAAGACATTTCTAAAAAGGCCGGACGGGTATTCCCGGCATAATGCCCAGCCACCACAACCCCGGCAATGGGAATCTCTAAATGGCCGAGCGACACAGGGATCCCGAAGTTTCAGGTGTTGGAATTGCCATGACAACTCGCATTCATACACCGAGTGTCGCGAGCCAGTAAAAGGGTTTTTCTGTTTCGGTTGTGGAGAGCAGGGAGTATTGAAGCCCAACTGTAGCCATTGCAACCCACCGGAAAACTGGAGGTCCGAGATGGGGAACACTCGGAAACCCCATCTCGAAAACTCCGAACCGAGACAGAGAGGACGGGTGCCGACAGAGGAAGCTGCCAGCAACACCGATCCGGAGCTTTTCCGGAGAGGAAACAGACAAATTTGAAGATCAACAGTTGCCAGTCAGTATCCTGCCAAACGGATAACAGGCAAGATATTAGACAAATAAAATATTTTCGGGAAAGGCGCGAAATCGCGAGACTCCTTCACTCGACAGTTATCCATTCCAAACCCGACAACAGGCCATACGCCAAGATTAGAATTTGTGACCAAGAGATAGATGGACTACTAGACTCTGGGGCTAACATCAGTGTACTGGGTCAAGGGAGCAGAGATTTTTTGGAGAACTGTAAGTTAACTTACCGTTCAATAACAACCCATTTACATACTGCCGGTGGAACGGCAGAGAAGATCATTGGTTACATTTATGTTCCTGTCCATTTCAATAATCAGATTAAAACTTTAAAGTTGTTTATAGCTCCTTCGTTGTCCCAGAAGCTATACCTAGGAACAGATTTCTGGAAAACGTTCAATCTACAAATTTCCATATCTGAAATAACACATACGAATGTGGAGGTACCAGAACAAGATAGACATATCTTAACTACTGTACAGCAGAAGCAGTTGGAGGAAGTCAAAGCCAAATTTCCATCCTTCGGACAGCTTGGCTTAGGGCGGACACACCTAGTACACCATGAGATAGATACCGCGGACGCTAAACCCATCAAGCAGAGGTACTACTCAATGTCGCCTGCCAAGCAGAAGGAACTAGATAAAGAGATCGAGAGGATGTTATCTCTCGGAGTTATCGAGGAATCTTCTAGTCCTTGGAGCTCTCCAGTGACAATGGTACCAAAAAGCAATGGAAAACTTAGGTTATGTTTAGACGCTAGAAAATTAAATTCGGTGACCATCAAGGAGGCTTACCCACTACCGATAATTGATGGGTTACTAAGTCGGCTAGAAAACACCAAATATATTTCCAGTCTAGATCTGAAAGACGCTTTTTGGCAGATTCCGTTGGATGCAAAGTCAAGGTGTAAAACAGCATTCACGGTCCCACACAGACCGTTGTATCAGTTTACGGTAATGCCTTTTGGGTTATGCAACGCTGCTCAAACCATGTGTAAATTGATGCACAGAGTAATTCCGCATGAATTACATGAGCGTGTCTTTGTGTACTTGGACGATTTACTGATAACATCACCTACCTTCGAGGAACATATACAATTGCTCCAAGTAGTTGCAAAGCACCTGACGGACGCCCACCTTACAATCAACGTAGATAAATCTAAGTTTGTTTTGAAACGGTTAAAGTATCTAGGTCATATTGTAGGGGATGGTAGCGTTAAGGTAGATCCAGATAAAGTAGCAGCTATTAAAAACTTCCCAATCCCGAAGACGGTCAAGAACATTCGCCAATTCCTGGGGATGAGTGGTTGGTATCGTAAGTTCATCTCAAACTACTCGTCACTAGCTGCTCCGCTTACGGACCTCTTGAAGACGAAGGGTAGTATAGTGTGGACCGAGACAGCACAAAAGGCGTTCGAAGAACTGAAATCTTGTCTCTCCAACGCGCCGGTGCTTACTCATCCTAACTACACAAGAACATTTTACATTCAGGTAGACGCTTCCAAAACAGGAGTTGGCAGCGTTTTATTCCAGAAGGATGATGAGGGTGGAGAGCATCCTATCGCTTTCTACTCTCATAAACTAAACGGTGCACAAAAGAACTATAGTGTCACCGAGTTGGAATGCTTGGCAGCAGTTCTTAGTATACGCAAGTTTCGCTCCTATGTAGAGGGCTACGAGTTTGTCCTTATAACCGACCATTCTAGCCTTCAGTGGTTGATGAGCCAGACAGACCTTAGTGGACGCTTGGCACGTTGGAGTTTGAAGCTTCAAGGATATAACTTCCGTATAGAGTACCGAAAGGGCACAAAGAATATAGTTCCAGATGCTTTGTCCCGGGTATACACGGAAGAGGTGCAGACGCTGGATCACACTAGCAGTCGCGAACCATTAGATCTGCAGTCCTCTGATTTTACCGGGGAAGACTATAAAAAATTGATTAACACAGTCATGTCTTTAAAACCGGTACTAGAAGGTGTTAAGGTTGTCGATGGCAAACTGTTAATTCATCAACCTGTCAAAGACTTAGATCACCAAACAGACATTCCCAGTTGGAAATTGTGGATTCCCGACAGTGTAGTTCAGCAAGTATTAACACACGCACATGAACCTCCATCGGCAGCACACATGGGGACGGGCAAAATGATTGAGTTTCTGCGCCGTCACTATTTCTGGCCAACCCTTGTTAAGGATACTAAAGGTTTCGTTGGAGATTGCCAAACATGTAAGCTCAGCAAAGCCGCAAATACCATCTTAAGACCAAGGATGGGGGAGTATGTGCAACACGAAAGGCCTTTCCAGAAATTGTACATGGATTTCCTGGGCCCGTACCCTCGATCAAAGAGAGGGAACACATGCATCCTTATCGTCTTGGACCAATACTCCAAGTTCGTATTGCTGAAGCCATTGCGCGATGCGACTGCAAGCAGAGTGGTGGAATACTTGGAAAGGGAGGTGTTTCCGTTATTCTCAGTCCCGGAGTTCGTTCTCACTGACAACGGGAAGCAGTTTAAATCTAATCTGCTTAAACATTTCCTGGATAAATGCGGAGTAAAACACATATTCACTCCTGTGTATTCGCCACAGTCGAACGCCTCGGAAAGAGTAAATCGATCCATACTGGCTGCACTACGCAGTTATATCAAAGGGGATCAACGCTCTTGGGATGATCATCTCCCACAGATCGCAGGGGCGTTGCGAAACACAACCCATTCCTCGATAGGATACGCTCCTGCCTACCTAGTCTTCGGGCAACATACCATAGACCACGGGTCACAGTACGATTTGCTCCGGTTACTAGGAAACCAGGCTATAAGTACCTACACGGTAAATAGCAAGGACGACCGGCTTGCCTTGGCGCGGGGGTTAGTTTTGAAACATTTGCAACAGGCATACACAAGGTCAGCACACCAGTATAATTTGCGATCAAGGGATCGAGTACTGGTGGTGGGTCAAAAGGTGTACGTGCGGAACTTCACGCAAAGCAGTGCAGCACAGCAATACTCTGCCAAACTAGCTCCTAAGTTCATACCCGCGACAGTCCGTAAGCGTGTGGGCAATGTGGCCTACGAATTGGAGAATGAACAAGGTAAGCTTTTAGGCATCTACCATACGAAGGACATAAAGACTTCCGGTTAGAAAAGGACTGAAACCAGTAAAAGAAAAAAATAATAATAATGCGAATATTGGTTTTAACAGCAAATGTGACAACGCAAATTATTATTCTTTGCAGACATTTATCCAAGATGGCAAGACCAGAAATTGCTCCAATTGAACTTCCTTCGACGAAACAGCCTATACCCAGTACGTCCGGATATGGAAGAGGTCTACCTAAAGAGCAGTACCCAGAAGGAGAGTATCCAGAGCCAAAGTGTCCGAGCAGGCTCGAACAGGTAGAACTCCCAGCCGCGACTAACAGACCGAAACGTCGAGGGGGAGCCAAGAAGAAGTTAAACGCACAGATAAAGGAGAATTATTTTATGCTCAGTCTGTGTGTGAAAGAGACGCACAAGGATAAATGGTCTGCAAAGTTGAGGGAATTGCGAAGGCAACAGAAAAAACAACGGCGGTTGAAACGGCGATGGCAGAAGGAGGAAAAGGGCGAAGTATATGACCCGAAATCCGACTTGTTGTCTGTGAGCCCTTGGCAATCGGAAGAGGAAGAAGAGAGCCAATTGTCGGGGTAAATCCAAATTCGTTACTACCTCACCATTAGACTGAATATGAACCGGTGGGCTCGGTAGTCACATAGTCAGTGTAGTAGTGAGTTGAAGGCTGGCATGCCGCGCGCGAGAAAGCATGTCAGCATAGGTTAAGTCAAATAGTACTTAAGTCAGTAAGGTTAAGGAAAGGATGAGGTTGACCCAATCACATTCCATGCACATGGTTCAGCAAAGTGGGATTGGGTTAGCGCCATTCATCAGCACAACGGTCTTATGCTTGTTGTCTCATTTCTAGAAATGGGTTTCTTCAACTGGTGTTTGATGCTAACGACGATACTGGTGGCAGCAGCGAGTTTGAGTAATCAGGGTTTGCAGTTCCAAGAGTTTCAGACTGAGCCAGGTATATACTTTGCGGAGGAAGGTAGGGCCAAACTATCCACCAACATTTGGACCATAGTGGGGTACTATAACTTATCGAGCTACTGGAGGGAGTGGGAGCACATGAGACTAACGCAAGAACATCTCCGAGCGACATGTGCAGAAAACGCCAATGCGACCAGGTACGTTAGACATTGCGAGGCGTTGTTAAGTCCGATAGCTTACTTGATGGACCAAATCGAGGACAGTAATAGGCTTCTCCAAGCACAACACGGACGGGAAAAGAGGGCTCCTTTGGATTTCCTCGGAGATTTAGCAGGGGACATAATCGGAGTGTTGGGCCAACGAGATGCTCAGAGGTATCAGGAGCAAATCAAACACCTGAACACCGGTGTACTAAAAACACAAACCATGCTCCAATAGCAAATGCATGTATTAGATTTGACCGGAAACATTATCCGTAAGGAGCATGAGGAAATGGAAAAGCATTATCGGGTAATCCAGGAGGAAATCGAGTCTGTGATGGTGCATGAAGAGTATATGGACGTGTTATTCCAGCTATCTGCGGCCATTTGGATGTATAAGGATGTCCAAGGAGACCTGATAGATATACTCTCGGATGTACATCATGGGAGAGCAAGTGTGCGATTGTTACCTCCTTCGCAGTTTGCAAAACAACTATGGGAAATAAGTAAGCAGATCCCCACGAACCTGCAAGTTCCTAGTTCAAGAGCACACTGGATCAATGTATATCGGTTACTGGAGACCAAGGCAGCAATCATCGAGGATCAGATTATTTTCGAAGTTCAGGTACCTCTTATCCAGGGGGAAGAGTACCAGATATTTCACCCCATCCCGGTTCCAACAAGATACCAAAGGGGGTATGCTTACCTCGAGCCACAATACCAGTATGTTTTGGTTAGCCGCTCTAGAGTGTGGTACCAACCAATCTCTGCAAAAAGGTTGGACGAGTGTAGACGCTGGGAAGAAGGAACGGTAATTTGCAAAGCAGGAGGACCAACGTACAAGATTGAAAGTCAAGATGAGCATTGTGAAATGGCGTTGCTCTCACATGCCAATGAGCAACCGAGCCGATGCCCCATACGAACAGCACTACCTTCGATTTACATTCACCCATTAAAGGATAACCGGTGGATCATGGTACTACCCCGCGAAGTAGTCTTTGATCTGGAATGCCAGCAACAATCTCAGGCAGTGGCTATGAACGGGAGCGGAATTCTATCACTAGACCCTGGCTGTAGTTTGAGGGGGGCCTCGGTGGTCATTAAGGCCACGACTACTTACAAAACAGTAATCCGTGCTGATGTTGTTCCAAGATTCAACCTCACGCAGAAAACAGAGAGGCGTACATTAACATTCCCCGCCAATGCGTTAGAGGTCGAGGTGTCCGAACTACAGCAAACCATCCAAGAACTAAAAAGAGAGGAACCGTGGTCCCAAGTCAATTGGCATCACATCGGGAACTATACGGGCACTGGGGCAGCTTTGGTACTAACCTTAATTCTGTTACTCTTGGGATGCAAACTCTGGAATAGACCGTGGAGACAACGGGGACCAATAAGGCAACGGCCAACACCACGGGAAGGCGGAAACCAGGCTGAGGGGGCGCAGGGAAACCTGATCTGATAACAAGGATAGAACGTAGGGTTAGACATTTAATGCTTATTGGTAGTAATAATTAGTAGCCCATAGTTATAATTTAGATATTTAGATATAGGTTAGGTGTTTAATTTAGACAGCCCGGCACTGAGACTAGCTCAGGGTGTGGGAGTTCCCCACGTGGGATGTAAGGAAACTGAATTTCTACTCCTGTCCTCCTTTCATTAGGGCATGAGATCCCTTTTCATCTCAGGGTTTGGGTTTTCCCCACGCTGTAACGGAATTTTATTCAGTTCCGTTATCAACCCAAACATCAAATTTTAACATACGGCATAACCTTCGAGGTGATACCTCAAATTCTACCAAAAGAAATTACCATGCCGTATTTCGCATTGTTATTGGTTGCTTATGTTACTCAGATTACTGTATATATCCATGCAGTAGGTGAATAAACGTAAACCATAATAATATATAATGCAACATTATCAATTTATTTTTGCATCGATATGTCTTGAGGTAAATGGCATGAAAAAAAACTCTGCTATTGAAAATACCTACAATTGCACCTTTCGATCGATTGATTTTTTGTTGATGTAAATAAATTTTTGCGCGTGCATTGAGTAAGCGAAAATCAATGTCACGTTGTTGTACGTTTTTGCGTTCGTACATTTTGATGAATGTACAATAATTTGTTTTCAATTTTTGGTATAAAATGTACAACGGAAAGAAAGAAGGGAGGAGTTGCGTGCTAGACAGTCAGCCGTGCAGCTGTGTTTAGAAGAGGTAGAAAGTTCAGTTTCTTTTTGGGTAATTTCCTGATATCTAAAATAAAATGCGTTTGTTAACATGTGTAAAATTTAGTGAAATACAATAATAATTTTAAAAAAAAGTATAAATTAATCTGAAATAAATTTAATTAAGAAAATTGGATGTGTTTATTATCTCGTGATACTATACAGTGTTCATTAAGTTACATAAATAAATTGATGTAATCGGGGAATGTAATCAAATCAAGTGCCAATAAATGTGAAATATCCGAAAAATTCGTTTTGTGGGAGTGTTGCAAGTTTGATTTATGTTTGACACCAAAGAAAATTTTTGTTCATTAATTTAAAAATAAAAATAAACGTTAGTGAAATACATACATTGAAAGACTGATCCGGGAGGTAAATTAAAAGTGCGAGTTTTTTTAGTCTAGTGCTTTGCAGACTAAATTTTCTTTTTTTTTTGGTAAGTATGATTTTAGTGCAGTAGAGATACTAACCATTCTAATCGTGGCGAGGTTCCTTAGTTGCTTCTAGCAAAGCTGAGTCTTGCTAGGAGCGAGGGCATCGAAAGTAACCCTGCCCATAGGCGGGACACCCTCTTTCTGCTGAGGACCTCCTCCACGCCATTAAACCACTAATCGTTAAGCTTCTCTATTAATATTTTTTTTGGTGCGTATTTCTTAGGGTAATTATGTTACCCTAAGAAACCAGAATTAACAACCATGGGTGAAACATCCGCTTGAAATATGTAGGACCCGCCAGTTTTGGGTCCGAGGACCCCACTTTTCATTTTTTTTCAACCTTTAGATGGTAAATATTAGGCCATCTTTCTCTTTCTCTTTTGTTATTGTGCGGTAATCTAGGTCCCGCATTTCGTCTAACCCCAAAAACCCACGACCACATCCCCTACAAGACTGAGCTGCGGGAATCAAAGCCGCACATGGGGTTAGTGCATGAAATGGGGACAAATTTCTTTAGTGTTAGGGTATACGGTCGTAAGACGGTAAACTTGTAGCGTTACACTAGATGTAAGCCTAGGTATTTGACCTTGGTTTGTTGAAGAATATATACACCGTTTAATTGTACTGATGAGCAGGAGTGTTTGTCCAGCGTGCATGTGACATGAATTGATTTTTTATTCATTTACTTTTATTCGCCAGATCTTGATCTAATCCTCAATTTTAGTCAGATGACTTTGCACTTCTCTTGAGGATGTTTGCGGGTTTTCGTGTGATACCAGGATGGCTGTATCGTCAGCAAATGTTGATATTGTTACATTGTCGGTAACAGGTAAGTCTGCCGTGTACAACAAGTATTAAATAGGTCCCAGAACGCTTCCTCGTGAGACTTCTGCTCTTATATCTTTAGGGAAGTTGTTGCACCATTTTGTTGGGCCATGTATTGCCTTTGGAGGAGATAGTGAATCTGAACTGATCCAGAACTGAGTGAATATTATTCGGCAGTAGCGCTTTAAGTTTATACATATATTAGTAACTCGTGTCAAGCTTTGTCAAATGGTTGTACTATATCCACGAAGTCAGCAGAACAGTATTGCTTTGCCTCAACGGTCTATGCACTTGCTCTATGGTACCATGTTAGTGTCGGAACCCAAATTGATGGTCTGAAATGATTTGCCTTTCTTCTAATATCGGTTTCAGTTTTGTTATTAACATTTTTTGAAACAGCTTTGTCACAATCTCAAGCATGCTAGGCTTGTGTATCATTGTGATCAAAGATATCTTCCACATTTGAGGAATATGACTAGTTTGCATGATCGCATTACAAATGTAGGTTGCTGCTAATTCCCTTATCGTTTTTCCAGTAATAAGGTCATATCCTGGCGCCTTTTTCAGGCTAATGCAAGTTTTGATTGTCATCTTTCTTCCATTCAAACTTTATATAGGTTTAAAGGATGCATCATCATCCATCTGGTGAGGCAGCACGTTATTATTAGTTCTTCCGTGTGGTGAAAACACAGTCTTTAGATGTGCAGCGAAAGCATTGGCTTTTTCTTCATCGCTTCTCGCCCACTTTCTAGTTGGTAGTCTAATCGGTGGATTCGACTTTGTAGGCCTTTTTAGGTTTTTTATTGCCTTTCAGAGCTCACTTAAATAATTCAGGACACATCGGTTTTCTTCTTCCTGAAGTGCAAATTTCAGGGTTTTGATAGCTCGATTTAATTTGCATTTCAACAATGGCGATTTTGTTTGTTGCCATTGCGGTCAAATTTTCCGCTTTTCCTGGATTAGTGACATGAATATTATGTGATAATTTATTTGTTTTTTTAGAATTGTTGATGGTTGGTGAAGCCTGTTTAGCTGAAATTTTCAGTACCTCTTTTGGCTTTTCGGAAGCCACATCAATATCTGCTGGTGATTGTAGCGGGATACCAAGATGACAATTTTGTTCGAGAAGTCTCCTATATTGATTCTAATCAGTTCGTTTGTTTATCAGACGTTTCGGTGTTTCGGATTTTAAGACAACAGTACTGTTTGTTACTATTATCGGTGAATGATCAGACGACAGATGCATGCAATGCTTTTGGTTACACAAAAATCACTTAGGCCAGATACTTTCTTTTTATCCGTGGGCCAGTAAGTAGGATGACCGGTAGAAAAAAATCAAGGGACTGTTCCTCTATAGCTTCATAAAGTTATTTGCCGTTAGGCGTTGTTAGTCTTGCACCCCATTGAGTATGTTTGGCGTTGTAATCACTCCTCGCGAGAAATGTATTACCCAGCTGAGCAAAATAATCAATAAACTGAAATTTTTGTATAGCGTGCTTTGGAGGGCAGTACACTGCTGCTATCACACAATTTCCAGATCATTCCTGCAGACAGATGCATACTTTAGTCTTCTCTTAATCAATACAGCAGTGCTACCGTGTGCTTTGCCATCCGGATCCTTAGTGTCATAAATAGAGTACCCATTAGTCTTGAAGTAGTTCTTGTTGGTGAAGCGTGTTTCAGATATTAACATTATATCAATATTGTGCTCAATGCGTTTGCGTTCCATATTGCTATTTTGAGGAGAGTCATTTTTGATTTTTAACAACTATCTGCATCAGCATGCTCATATTCCGCATCATTAGATCCATAGTGAAGCTTTGCATCATACCAGATAGCTTGTTTAATGCTGATGAGATGTTTCCTTCCTCACTTGCCCCCACTTTTGGAATGGCACCCTTAAGTACAGATGCACACGAAATCCCGTGATGCACACTACTGTTTACGTTTATATTCTAGTTTCCAGTTTGAACTTTAGCTTCTGTATGTAATTTAAGCAATGGAATGCTCAGCTCGTTGTCTAGGATTAATTCTCCTTTTCAATTCAATATAAACTTGGCAACCTCTATAATTCGCTGTGTGGTTTCCATCGCAGTTACTGCATTTTCTGACAGAAGCTTGAGTTTTATTTTATCTCATTTCGTTGAATTATGGAGGTCGCCACAGATTACACAAACATCGCTCAAAGTGCAATAAGCTTTAGTGTGGCCCTATTGTTGGCACTTAACACACTGTACCGGTCTAGTTCTTTTTCTGGGTCGTTCGAGAGTAATTCTTCTATCTAGAAGATATTTTAGATCATGGTTCTAATTCCAGACGGAATATTGCTGTGGCACTTTTTCCAGCAGCTTGTACCTCGTTTGAGTCAACGAAGCTCTCAATTCCTTTTAACAACACAACCAATCCTCTTGGGCTCTTTAGTTGATAATTATAGTAGTGTTTTCCCACTCCATCGAAATGTTTTACCAAGGCCTTGTATGCCTCAATATTTGACGGCTGAAACGCCATATAAAGAATTATTCCAAATAATAGTTACGGAGAGCGGCGGACTATCAAATTCGCTAAATCAACGAGGAAACTTAACAGCTAGATCACGTTTTCCTGAAGTCCTGTTCCGCTGCCGATACAACCAAAATCTCAACCATCATCAAGATTTTTACACCAAACGAGTGCCTTGGAATTTAAGTATTTCGCCGCAAACAGGAAGTTAATATAATTCGAACAATTACATTAGAAAATAATTCCCAAAGCTAGAAATATGTCGATTAACATTTTACAAATAATAAGTTCAATAAACGGAATAAACAAATAGGACGAGGACAACAAAAGCTTTAATTAAAATAATTGATTAGCGATAAATGTGATGATGAAGGAAACGTTACAGACTCATCTTAGGATGCTACCTTGCCAACTATATACTTTCTATGAAATATTTATTTACGGAGATGTAATTCAAATGAAAGGATGAAATGGTGCACATACCGCGTACACCAACAATAATTGATGAAAATGAATTTTTCTAACTAAATTACAAAACAAATAAGAAAATTTTACGCTCGTTCTCTAGACACATGCCGGATATTTTGGTCGGATTGTGTATACAGCGTTTGCAGATATGGAAAGGCAAAAAAGTAAAACTGGTAATCATAAAATAAAACGAAATGGAAATTGATGT
Organism: Nephrotoma guestfalica; assembly: GCA_963691935.1. Taxonomy (NCBI): domain Eukaryota; kingdom Metazoa; phylum Arthropoda; class Insecta; order Diptera; family Tipulidae; genus Nephrotoma; species Nephrotoma guestfalica. The sequence goes on along the minus strand of CAVNVL010000052.1, from coordinate 66,410 downwards.
ACAAGAATAGCAAAAAATAAGATGTCGAGTGGAAATGAAATCCAAAACAAGAAAAATCTTTTATTATTGTATATTACATACGAATGTCTAGTAAAACTTTTTTTTGTATGTGTGTGTGTGGGAAAAGTGAAAAATTAAAAACTTTGCCCTCAAAGTCAATCCAATCCCTATATTCTGTTACACCAAATGGAACAATAAAATAAAAAGTATTATTTTGTTTGTTGTTGGTTCCGAAAATCGGAATCAAAATCACTTTACCAATACAATATACAGTGTGTATCCTTTATATCCTGCCGAATATAAAAAAAATGAAATAAAATAACAAAATAAAACGAACGGAAAATCTTACTTAATAAAAAAGAACACACACACACATACCGTAAGAAGAAGGCGCTGGCGAAGAAGTAAAATCCATAAGATCAAATAGACAATTCCCTCGAGATGTTTTATATCTTGTATGTGATCCTTCTTCATCGACACATCTTAGTTTTATATCCTCACCAAAAATAGAAAGCTGAAAGATATAAAAAAAAGAAAAATGTAAGCAGCACACAAAAATAAAAATAAAATCTCTCAATAGGGATTGCTGGTTTGGTTTTTTTGCTGTTTGATACTCGGTTGGGGACTAATAATCAAACACAAGAAGCAAAATAAAACCAAACCAAAAAATAAAAAATTTTTACCAATAGACAAATTGTATGTATATGTGTGTGTAACTTGTTTTCCATTTTCCGTTTTTTTTTTATTTCGCACTTTTCTTATAATCCACCCGTATGTTGTTCCAGAGTTTTTTATTTCTTGAAACCAAATCGACGTAACACAAATTATATCTGTTTTAAGATGTGTAAGACACAAACCGAGAATGGCTACATACTATTCTGACATGATTAAATGTGTGTAGAGGAGAGGCACTGTGAAAGGGGGTGGGCCCCCCATTCTCATACAAGTATGAAGTTCTGCACTCAAAACAATAAATCATTGAATAATTACCTCTCTCAACTTGTTTTCATACTGCTGCTATATTCTCTACATTCCTGTACATATTATTACATCGTAAATTATTTATCGGTCGATAACGATTGTTATCGGGGAAAATTAGGAAAACAAACAGCTCGTACACAACTCGAAATGCACGGGAAAATTCTAGCCAACAAGTAAATAAATAAAATAGTCGAGGTTATTTATATAACATATAAGTACTCGTGTGTTCAATTAAAAATGAATTTTATAATAAAATTAATTAGATATTAAATTATTTTCGGAAAACTGATTACAAAATATTTTTTGGAGTGCATACACTGTAAATATTTTTAATTAGAATATCACTTTTCAGTGATTGCATTATACTCGTAGTAGAAAATATGTTTGTTTAAAATTAAAGTGTGGTACAAGCTTGATCGTCCATTAAAAATCATTTTAACAGTGTATTCGTTTTCAGTTGGCTTGCACCAGTGTTGTGCGTCTAGTATATGTAGACAACTCGTAAACAATGTAGATTATTGGCTTTTTGTTGTTATCTCAATTGTTTTTCTGTATTAGGTCGTCATCTTATAGATTTCCAGTGTAAATTGGAAATTTTATAAAACAAATTGGTGAGATTGAAATATCTTGGTCACTAAACCAAAATTATCTTATAAATCCAGGCTTCATAAAATAAATTATAATATCCGGATTCCATTGGCATTAGCAAAGTGCTTGCAAGTACTTGTGAGTATAGATGTTCAGTGGAATGGAAATTTGTTAGTTAGAAGTAAAACATAAGAAAATAAAAATTTTGATTGAGAAGTACTTGCGAGCACTTTACTAACGCCAATCGCTAATGTAAATAGTTGATATTTCTCGAGCGTACACTAGTAGTTAGCTCCCGTAACTTTCATACAAGCCGTTTACACGATCGCGTCACATTTGCTGTATTGGCGGTGAAGTAATTGTTCGGAAAGGAATCCGGAAAATGGGACACTTAGTTTTGTAACGATATCAAATAAAATGTTGGTTTACAATGTACTTTCCTGAGCTTAATCGATAGAAGAAAGTTGATGCCACTGAACCCGTTTGCGCGTTTTCCAAAACAGCAATCTCGCGTTCAGGATATAGATGTTATAAAAAACATGCTGTATAAAATAGCGGAAATTTCTCGGCGGAAAATAAAATATTTCGCTATTCGCCGCAAGTGGCAGCATAATCACAAAAGAGAAACAATTTTGTTATATAATTACCAGCGGAAAGTTTTTATTCATTTTGTATCTCTTTTTTCACTAAATAAAACATCCCAGCTGAATAAAAAATTAAAAGTGATCCTTAAAATGACAAATTGATTGATATCCGAAGTAAAGGAACTCGGTAAATGAAATCTTGAAATTTAACAATATTCCGTCTTTCCGCCATTCTAAAATAATGACGATCACATTTGGATAAAAGTATTGATCAGGGGTCCAAAACTTAGGAAATTCTAGGATCTGTTCATATTGGACTAAACTAGGCCATTTCATTTGAAAATTTAAATTTTTTGAATTAGTTTATTTTCAGTTTTTGGCCAATATCTCAAAACCTTCCACTAGTAACCAATACTTTCGATTGTTTTTCTAATAGCTTAGGTCATACTGAGGCTACCAGGAAAATTTGGCGAAAATTGATGGATTAGAATTTTCACTATAATTTTTTGATTTTCTGCGGCCATATAAGATATTTTCAGTTTTTGGTCGATATCTCAAAAACTTCCACTAGTAACCAATACATTCGACTATTTTTCTAATAGCTTAGGTCATACTGAGACTACCAGGAAAATTTGGCGAAAATTGATGGATTAGAATTTTCACTATAATTTTTTGATTTTCTGCGGCCATATAAGATATTTTCAGTTTTTGGTCGATATCTCAAAAACTTCCACTAGTAACCAATACTTTTGATTGTTTTTCTAATAGCTTAGGTAATACTGAGGCTACCAGGAAAATTTGGCGAAAATTGATGGATTAGAATTTTCACTATAATTTTTTGATTTTCTGCATCCATATAAGATATTTTCAGTTTTTGGCCGATATCTCAAAAACTTCCACTAGTAACCAATACTTTCGATTGTTTTTCTAATAGCTTAGGTAATACTGAGGCTACCAGGAAAATTTGGCGAAAATTTAAGGATTAGAATTTTCACTATAATTTTTTGATTTTCTGCGGCCATATAAGATATTTTCAGTTTTTGGCCGATATCTCAAAAACTTCCACTAGTAACTAATACTTTCGATTGTTTTTCTAATAGCTTAGGTCATACTGAGACTACCAGGAAAATTTGGCGAAAATTGATGGATTAGAATTTTCACTATAATTTTTTGATTTTCTGCGGCCATATAAGATATTTTCAGTTTTTGGCCGATATCTCAAAAACTTTCACTATAGTAACCAATACTTTCGATTGTTTTTCTAATAGCTTAGGTCATACTGAAACTACCAGGAAAATTTGGCGAAAATTGATGGATTAGAATTTTCACTATAATTTTTTGATGTTCTGCGGCCATATAAGATATTTTCAGTTTTTGGTCGATCTCTCAAAAACTTCCACTAGTAACCAATACATTCGATTATTTTTCTAATAGCTTAGACTACCAGGAAAATTTGGCGAAAATTGATGGATTAGAATTTTCACTATAATTTTTTGATTTTCTGCGGCCATATAAGATATTTTCAGTTTTTGGTCGATCTCTCAAAAACTTCCACTAGTAACCAATACATTCGATTATTTTTCTAATAGCTTAGACTACCAGGAAAATTTGGCGAAAATTGATGGATTAGAATTTTCACTATAATTTTTTGATTTTCTGCGGCCATATAAGATATTTTCAGTTTTTGGTCGATCTCTCAAAAACTTCCACTAGTAACCAATACTTTCGATTGTTTTTCTAATAGCTTAGGTCATACTGAGACTACCAAGAAAGTTTGAGGAAAATTCAATTTTCCCCAAATTTTTCTTGTAGTCTCAGTATGACCTAAGCTATTAGAAAAACAATCGAAAGTATTGGTTAGGTAGGTTTCAGTGGTTGCTTACTGCACTCTTAGGCCAATTTTTAGGCCCATTGTGATACCACTCATTCACTCCACATCATTAACCCACCTACTTCACCTACTCACACAACTACACCTGCACCACCTGCACATTGCAAGCTCCATGTCAACCTGTACATTGACATGGAAGGTGGGTCGGCGCGTGACACGGAATTCTGCACTCCATCAGAGGGTCTTAGTTGTATTTATTAGCATCACCGATCGTAATCGATGATGAAAATTCGATTTGCATCTAGCCTCTGATGGGATTCGAACCCAGCACCTCCCGGTCCAAGTGCCGAAGCTTTAACCACTGCACCACTTGTCCGGTAAAAAAAGTATTGGTTACTAGTGGAAGATTTTGAGATATTGGCCAATAACAGAACATAAACTGATAAACAAATTTAAATTTTCAAAAGTATTGGTAATGAAATGGCATAGTTTAGTCCAGCATGAAGAGATCCTAGAATTTTGTCCTAAGTTTTGGACCCCTGATCAATACTTTTATCCAAATTTCATTGTCATTTTTTTAGAATGGCGAAAAGACGGAATATTGTTAAATTTCAAGATTTCATTTACCGAGTTCCTTTACTTCGGATATCAATCAATTTGTCATTTTAAGGATCACTTTTAATATTTTATTCAGCTGGGATGTTTTATTTAGTGAAAAAAGAGATACAAAATGAATTAAAACTTTCCGCTGGTAATTATATAACAAAATAATTTCTCTTTTGTGATTGCGCTGCCACTTGCGGCGAATAGCGAAATCTCTTATTTTCCGCTGAGAAATTTCCGCTATCTTATACAGCATAAAAAACTCTCTTTCCAATATTTTGTATCACTTTATTTTTTACAAACTTATTTTGTTCGACGATGTCTTTCCACCAACTTTTTTTACGCTTATCTTTTAGCAGAGCATTCACAGTGCACACCAAAAGGATGTGTTCGTAAACTAAATTGTTTATATTGAGGGCGTTAGACTTTTATCTCTATTTTAGGAACCGCGGTAAACATACTCCCCGCCGTGGACGATTCATGTCGTTCACTAAAGGGAAAGTGTAGTACTTTCATTGTTAGATGTTACGGAGTTGTTTGCTGCCGATCAAATCAACATCTGCTATGAAGCCAGTCCGCCACTCGGCGAATATCCGCCGAAACATCTAAAATATGTTTAAAAATCGTAATTTAAAGAGTATGTGTTGTGATTATTTATGTGTAAATAGAATTCTCTAATTTGCTCCATCACGATATACAGCCCATTGGCCCGTGTTGAAGAATCGTCGCCTTATAGAACTAGATTTTTTTTTTTTTGTGAACCGTTGACGAGTTATAAGTTTACTCACTGGCGGCAACTTGCACAGTTTCACAACGGGACGTTGTATAATATTCGTCGCTGTTTTGACCGTCGCCGTTCTCACCAAACCATCTTCACCGGGGTGTACTATTATGATTCGACCAAGCGGCCATCTCGCTACGGGAATATGGTCTTCCTTTATCAGGACAATGTCACCAACCTTGATGTTCTCGTGTTTCCTTCTCCATTTGTGACGCTGTTGCATATAATTTAAATATTCAATGTAATATCTCTTCAAAAAGGTTTGAATTCTCGATGGCATCACCTTCCATCTAGTTAGTCTGTTCTCTGGAGATTCGATAGTGGGTTCGGGAATAGATCCTGCCGATGAAGTTATTAGGAAATGTGCAGGCGTTAACGCAAGATAATCGTCAACTGCTGAGGTGGTATATAGTGGACGCGAGTTTAAAATGTTGTCTATCTGAGCCTTAAGCCAATGACCTTTCACGGACTTTACCGTCACCTCCCACAATCCACCAAAATGAGGTGCTGCTGGGGGAATAAAATTCCATTGTATTCGATTTCGACTCAGGAATTCTGATATTGTGTAATCATAGTTGAATTCGACCCGTTATCTGTGTAGATACGTTTTGGCACTCCTCTTGTACAACGGTTTACAGTTGCAATGCTGTCAAAGTGCTTCGCTGGTCATGTCCGTTACACCCTCTATATTGCCTTTATTGAAAGATAAACGAAGATGCATATATAACTCTTCGTCGGTATGGTGTGACCTCTACCTTTTCTTACTTTCAGATATATGGGTCCCGCAAAGTCAATACCGATGGTTTCGAAAGGCCTGGTAAGGGTGATTCTCGTGCTTAGTAGGTTTCTCATTATTTGTTCAATAGTTGTGCCGGCATAAATGTGTCTTAATAAATTACGTATTTTGCTGCGACCCTTTATTATCCAATATCTCTGTCTTATAAAACTTGCGGTTAGTGTGGGGCCAGAATGTAGATTCGAAATATGTGTAGCCCATACTACTCGGGTGGTGAATATATGTTGGTGTGGGAGTATCATCGGGTGTTTGCAGTCGAAATCGTAATCCGCATTATGCAGGCGACCTCCTATCCTCAAAATTCCATCCTCGTCGATGAATGGCGCTAGTGACAAAAGCTTTGATTTCTCTGCAACTTTCTTGTGACACCGTAGACTTTTTATATCCGCTGCGAATATTTTTCGTTGTACCCACCTAACTCATTCCCTGTTCGCATTTTCTATTTCTATCGCCGTTAGTTTGGGTATTTTGTTCGTAGATTTGAGTCGTCCGATTAGCACTCGTTTCTTTGTGGTGCATATAATCGCCTCTATATAGCGGAATACGTATGCTACAACTCTGCATATTTTCGATAAACTGCACTGTCTTTCAAATATTTTGGCTATCCAAGATTCATCTTCTTCTTTAGTTTCGGCATAAAATATATCACGTGATTATGGTTTTCGATAGTCCATCTCGACGACTTCATATCTTATATATTCCGTCTCGTTACTCGTTGGACACAACTCTTGCGGCTGGCTTAACCAGTCTGCTCCTTTCCACCATTGTGTCAGGCTCGATAACCATTCAAGAGTGACACCTCTGGATCCGTGATCGGCGGGATTATCCTTTGACTTAACGTGTGCCCAGTGTTTATGAGGAATGCTGTCCAATAACATCACTCGTTCGATTGGCTATAAATGTCTCCCAATGCGTAGGATGTGTAGAAAGGTGTGGTGGTATTGAGATCTGTTTAATCGGGGCTACTTTAGCTTGCATGTCAATAACTGGTTTGTGATTTCAACATCCTCTTTCGCCGTTCGAATGTAAATTACTGAACAGTAAGCCGCTTCACTCGCATCTGAGAATCCATGGATTTAGACCTTCCCGCTGTACTTTATTAATCTTCGTATATTAATTTTTTGAAAGTGTGCGAATTGGCACCATATTCTCCTATATTCTTCCTCGGTTTCGATTGGTAATTTATCATCCCAATTTATCGTGATGAGCCACTGAAGGCCAAGAGCTTTAACCATCTATAATTTATCATCTCCTATGGCACTCACCGCAATCTTATTTGCCTCCTCCAATAATTCAGCTACATTTGATCGCCATTTCGTCAAATGAAAACCTCCTTTCATCAATGTTGACATTAACCTCTCTTTCACATCGATGGCTTCCTTTATATCACTGCTGCCTGTCAAAAGGTCGTCTACATAAAAATCTCTGAAAATGCGTTGTTTGATGGTATCTTCCTCTGAATCCTCAGCTATTTGTTGCAACGTTCTAATTGCGAGAAATGCTGAGCAAGCGAGACCAAACGTAACCCTGGTGAGCTGATAATGTCTTAAGATGTCTCTTGGATTTTCTCGCCATGATATCGTTTGGTAATGTTGATGCTCCTCTGATCCGAGAACCTGCCTGTACATCTTTTCTATGTCGGCAACCAAGGCAATTCTGTCTGCTCGAAATCGTAGTAGGATGTCCCATAATGCCGGCTGTATGGTAGGACCAACGAGTAGTTCATCGTTTAGTGAAATACCGTTAGACTTAGCCGAACCGTCGAACACCTCTCTCAATTTCGTCGTATTACTGATTTCCTTCACTACAGAATGATGTGGTAAATAATAACTATCGGCATTATAGGACGTATGTGGCATTTCTAGCATGTGCCTCAAACCTAGGCTTTCTCTGATCTGCTTTACATATGCGTCGCGTAACATCGGATTGGATAAAAATTTACGCTCGATCGATCGAAAACGGTTTGTCGCCATTTCAAGGGAGTCTCCTAATTGTGTACGATCCTTCTTAAACGGCAGTATTACAACGTATCGGCCATCGAAACTCCTCTTGTGCGTCTTCACAAATAACTGTTCGCATTCCATATCCTCTTCACTCATTTTGTCACTGGTAGGCATCTCCTTCATTTCCCAAAATCTCCGTAGGGTTTGGTCTATTGTCGACACACCTTCGGTTTGAATTGTGAACGCTTTAGTTGTCTTAGTATTGGTGGTTTGCGGTTGACCTGAGATTATCCACTCAAACATGGTTTTGCTTAGTATCACCGAACCTCTCCGCTGTTGCTCACCTTTTAAAATCTCAAAAAACTTGTCCGCTCCGATTAACAAATCGATATAACCTGGCAAGCGAAAACGCGGATCAGCTAGTTGTAAGTCATTTAGTATTGTTTCTCGGTCCAAGCAAATCGCCGTTTTACGAAGGCATGTCGGTAAATGGTTAATTATAAGAAATCCTAGAATAACCTTTATTGCTGAATCGTATTAGGATTGCAACACAACATTAGCTTTGCTCTTCGACATCATGTCTCCGGAAGTTAAGCCCGTGATTTTTGTATTTGCATTTTCTCGTTTCAGTTGTAGCCTCTGCGCGCAAGCTTGCGCTATAAATGATGATTGCGATCCCGATTCCAATAACGCTCTTCACCTCTGCGACTGCCCCGACCTGTCCTTTACCAAAACAATCACCGTGGGTAGAATGTCTTGAATTCCGGAGTCTCAATAGAGTTTGGCTTCGACTTGTCCTCGTTATTGCTCGTCGTCCCTTTCGTCTGTTCGAGATGCAATGTAACATGATGTTTACGCATACATATGCGACAAAAGAATTTTGACCTGCACACGATAGCTTGGTGCATCGATGATAGGTAATTGAAGCATAGTTTCTTCTCCGAGACCAATTCCTTCCTCTTATCGATTGGAAAATCTAAAAACCGGCTGCATTTACTGATATAATGATCTCCTGAACACAATATGCAACTTGCTCCGACTCGTTTGGGCAACGCTTGCCTAGATCGTTGGGTGGAGCTAAGACACTTCAAGGCATCGCTTCTCTTACTTAAAGACCGAAAAAAGCTTTCTAAAGATGGGTAACTTTCTGCGACGGACTCGTGTGCCCAGCCTTCTCTTGACTCTTCGTCTAACTTATTCACTAGTATGCATACTAGCCAAGGATCCTTTTTTTCCGCTTGTTCCCCAAGAACCCATAATCCCCGTATCACCTCGTCAGATGTATCGGCTAGCTGGCGAAAAGCCTTGGCTGAACTATGCTTTATTGGTGGTTGCTCCATAAATTGTTTAAGTAAACTGTAAATAACGGTGAATTGGCCTGCAAGGAGCTGTGATTTAATGCCTTTGGATTTTTATTTGTGGGGTGCCGTGAAGGACAAGTGTTATATACGGACAATCCACAAACAATTGAGCATTTAAAAGCCAATATTGAAATAACAATTGCCGAATTAGATCCGCACACAATCCAAAATGTGTTCAGAAATTGGACCGACCGAATGGAGTACGCCAAGGCCAGTCGCGGCCCCCATTTAAATGAAATCCATAAATAACCAGTTCAAACAAAAAAATAAATTTGGAAATATATTAAGCCGTTTTTGTTTTATTAAATTTTTAAAACTGAACTTCTTATTGAGACACCCTTTATATCAAGCAAGATGAAATTGAAGAGGTCACAGAATTTATATACCTTGCTTATACTCTAGAGTCAAAACGAGTGGCACAGACGGAGATATAAAAAAAACAAATCAATACAGCCAGAACAACATTCATCATGTTACACAAAGTCTGAAAAACATCTGTCGTATCCCGCAGACACCAAACTAAGAATGTTCAATTCGTTTGTAAAATCAGGGTTGCTGTAAGGTTGCGAGACCCGCGGAAGCATACACATAAGATCAGCAATAAGAAGATTTGAAAATAAATGACTTAGGAGAATACTGAACTGCTTCTGGCCCAACAAAATAACAAATGTTGAGCTCCTTAGGCAAATGAATGTAGCAGTCATTGGGACCGAAATAAGAAAGCGCAAGTGAAGATGGATTGGCCACTCTGAAGAAGTCTAAGAATGGCATGACAAGTTCTTTGGAATGGGTGGTAACTTTGTAAAATTTGGCCGGGTTTAAAATGTTCACACTCATGCATTCAATTGTAATTTAGTTCAAATACGATTCGTATGAATATATCTGGCCCAGGGCCTAATCTGGCAAAGTTGCCACGGAACGATATTTTATAATTTTCCTCAAAGTTCCTTAGAGTGTGAAAATCTCAAAACCACGTAGTCTTAATCCGACAAATTTATACCTTTAACGTGCCAAATAATTTAATTGTGTCAAATGTAATTTTAGTTTAAATACGAGGTCTTTAGATATCACGGTTGTATGCCTAAAATTCGCAAAATTTGAAGGAAACGAACTGAATTTTTGCATTTAATGTGATTCCTAATAAATTCCGGGCTGGAATAACTGCACACAAGAGAAAAAGTTGTAGTTTATTGATTAGTGCTGTCTGATGAATTTTTTTTATTATCTGGGATAGAACTAGTGAAGTTTAGGGCAGCTGAATTTTAACGTAGCCGTACTAGCTTGGCTGCGAATGAACGTTCGGGATGTCCAAAAACTGCAACTACTCACGACAACAGCGCTCAAGTTTAGCAAATGGTGCTAGACAACCGTCGAATTAAAGCTTGAGATTTTTTTATTTTGGCACTAGCTCCAAAAATTTGGTGCCATATGGCCCGTTTCAAAATTTACAATTTTAATTTTTTTCATTTTTTAACATAATAATTTAATTTTAATTTCTTTTCATACACCTAGCACACATCGATACACATTCTTATCTCATTCTCATTCGTAAAAATTCAGTCAAGCTACTTGCACTCAATAGAACATCGAACATTTGTCTGCTCTGGTTAAATGCAGAACATTTGAGAATCAAATGTTCGATGTCCTCCACCACAACCAAACAGCTTTCACATAATTCACACACAACCAAATTGCGTTTCTTCAAACATACTTTCCAATTTCCATGATTCAATCTCACTCGTTCCATAGTTCGTAACATTCTAGTACCTCCTTTGAGCACCTTAAAGAACGGTTGCCTCAACGGATACCTAACCAACTCAAAGTACTTCTTACCTTCCTTACAAACATTTTCTGTACAGATTCACCTGAAACATGCGAAGTACGTCTCTGGCATCCATGAATTCATATTCATTTAAATCCTCAATCAAACAACTCATCACATATCGGCTCATTCATTACCTTCAATCTGTAGGTGTAAAGGTATCCATTGAAGGGTGACCTCCCTCCCACAAGATTGAAGATACTTATACAGCATTTCCACATACATATTGCCATGAGTTCCCCCATCCTTACTAATTAATTCCAACCCACTTCGGGAGTCAGAGAATAACACTATTCTCCTGCTCCTTTGTGTCATTGCCAACTTGATCCCTTCCATAATCGCTATCAATTATGCATTCATTATACAGATACTGTCATGCGCTCTTATCATTTTCTGATAATGAGGAAAGCTCATTGAAGGAATAAAAATTCCCACACCTACTCAATCATCATTTACGCTTGCTTGCATCTGTATACACTTCCACATGTGCAACATAATTCACTCGAATTTTTCAAAAATCACTCTTAACCGATAACTCATTCATCATTACATTTGTTGTGTCACCAAACTTGAACCGCACTATCAGATTGCTCGGAGGGACTTTCGGATTTTCCGAACGAATCTTGGAGAATATGTTAATATTTTCCAAGATTACCAGTGATCTTGTTGTCTTTTTGTAAACCGTTCCTCTTTGCAATCTCTTTTTCATTTCATTCACTAATTTATTGTCCTTAGTTAACATTCGAACAGTCTCTCGCACGGTGATCCATTCACTCTTATAAGACGCACGGTGATCCATTCACTCTTACAGAGTGGGTATTGGTGTTGAATTGATCGCTCCCAATACCACTCTGGCACACGCATTCTCCACAAGCATTAACTTTTTAAGCCCAACCTTGGACCCATCACCATATATACTCATTCCATACGCAATTTTAGTTGTCACTAGCGCCTTTCGTAACATATCAGTCACACCCGGTTTGCTCACCCTTTTAATCACGTTCAATCTACTCTTACAATTATCGGCCAATTTTTCCATATGCACATTGAAACTCATTCTTCTGTCAATCCAGATTCCCAAATGCCTAGTCAATTTCACACACTCAATTCCCTTATTATACTACAACATTTACTCGAATTTACCCTCAAATTCAATTCACGCAATTGAGCCCGACTCAAGGTCTCCTCGATGGTCCTCCCGTTGCCCATCAGGACAAAGTCATCTGAAAATTGCAAAATGACTATGCCCGAGGAGTTACACCTATGTGTCGAGCTCGTGTACAGGTTGAAGAGAGTCGGTGAGATTTTACTGCCTTGGGGGAGGTTCTCTACCACACAAATCTAACTTTCTCTCATTAATGAACTCATACACCCATTTGTAAATTTTCCAAGGAAACTCCAATTCCATACGGATCTGATAAAGTTTCTCTGGAACCACGTAATCATATGCCCTTTCTATATCCAAAAATACCGCCACAACATACTTATTTTCCTTTTGTACTTCCCACACAGACTTTTCTACACATTCATTAGCAGAGTGGTTGTGATAGGGACCCAAAGGTGGTTTCCGGCAACAAATTTCCCTCATTCACAAATTTATCTATACGACCTTTCATCATACCATTCACAATTTTAACAAATACATTCAACATACATATTCCCCTGTAATTGGTTGCCAGATTTCTATCCCGATCCCTTTTAGGAATAGGTACCACTCTGCCTTCCGTCCATTTTTCCGGTATCTGAATACTCACCCATACTTGATTGAGAATTGGAAGCCTTGGCCTCGAATTCTAATCTATACCAATCATTTTATAACTCACTCTGTTAGTTCCGGTGGTTGTAGATTTGGATGTTTCTTCCCATTCAAACTCCTTACACATATCGTTCATAAATTCATTTTCATTATCAGGTAACAAATGTTCATATCTATCTAAGACAACTCCATTCTCTCTGTCATCTAACACTGCATTTCTGCCTTGCACTCTATATCCTCTCACCCTATTAAATTTATCCCATACATCCTTAGTTGTGGTTCTATATGTCATTTTGGACACATAGTCCCGCCAACTTTTCCTTTTCGCTCTACGAATAGCCTTTTTCCATCTTGCATTCATCCTTTCATAATTTATTCTGCATTCATGACATATACACCTATTGAACTCTCTCAATGATATCCGTTTCCTTTCATACCAATACTGGATTTCATTGTTCCCCCAACCATTCACCTTGTATTCATTCCCTTACACATTTCATTCACTCTCTCTATTTCATCCTCAAGTTGGTTAACCTCATTTGCTTCTTTCATTATGAAAGTCTCATTCATACGTTCGACCCATTTCTTACCATTCAAAATATTAAAGTTAAATCTATCGCGCTGGCTGTCGACCCCACACTCGCCATTCTATTCCAACCACCATCATTAAGCACTACGAGAGGGGAGTCCAGAATGAGGAGCAGGGCAACCAGTTATCTCTCGCATTAGTTCTTTCACTCCCCCATATTCTCGAATGCGCATTCATATCACCCACAAGAATCACGTCGCTTTGCCTTCCACCCATTCAAACAAAATTTGAAAATCTCGTTGGCTTCTCTCTCCGTCAGACGTAGACAACATGGAGTTGCATAGATAGTAACAAATAAAAAGTTTCTGTCCAGATTCCGAGTTTTGGCTCAAAATAAAGTTTGAGAAATACAATAGAAGAATATATGAATATTTCCAAAAAACGTGTTTATCACATATTGAATCAAGATTTAGGCATGAGAAAGCTGTCTGCTTAATCGATTATCTTCAAAAGGGGAAAACCACAACATAAGCATACTACTCATCATTACTTGGCAAGCTGAAGACAGAAATGGCGGAAAAAGGACCATGTTTGCAGAAAAAATCTTGCTCAACTGTCTTGGATGCATCATTTCCCACCTTAACGGTAGCAATGGCGATAATCCACGAATTACTTTTTGAACTGCTTGACCACTCTTCTAACTCACCAGATTTACTCCCAAACGATTTTTGAAAAGATGGGAGCGTCGCTGGGAGAAGTGTTTAGGCTTACGAGGACACTATGTAGAAAAATAAAAATAAATTTGAAGAAAAATGTCTTGTATCTTTGTTAGGTCGAGACGTTCCACTCGTATACGTTAATTGTCTAATTACCATTGGGACCAAAAAGTTTATATTTAGATACTAATGGTCTGTAACTGCAAAATTTCCGATAAGTACTAAAGTGGTATTTAAGTTTTACACATCAAGATTTCGATAGCGAATAACTTGAAAAAAACTTTTCTTATATACGCCCAAATGTTGCTAATGAAATACATATGAGTACAGTCTAAATAAATAGTTTGTCTGCGATATACAAAGAAAAAAATTGTTCTTCAGGTGTACAAACGAATGTCGCCAACTGTACTAATATGTTATTTGACAACTGTACAATACATTCTTATTTTTATTTACTTCTTAATTAATTTACATAAAATTGAATATTTTTATGATATAAAAAGATAGCAAATTTCATTTATAACACGAGTTTGTGCCAATATTCGAGTGCCACCATCGATTTTATAGAATATTTTCAAATAAAATGCAATTTGGAATTTTTCCATTTTCCTATCGGGCCATAAATCACAAAAAGTATTCGTTAGTTCGTTAAATCCCTTACATGGAAAGTCTGTGCAACGAATCCTGGAAATTGGACACGTAGCCACTTATATAGGGCAATAAAAGGTAACGGTTCAATTTATCAAAATTAGAACGAAAAAGTCCGTAAATAGAAATTCTGTGGTGCGATTCTTGGAGATTTTGTCACATAGTCACATTCATGGTGCAAAAGATAAAAGCAGATGGTGAGGGTGCCCCATTTGTGTCCTTTCATTTTTCATTAATATAAAGGAAAAGGCCGAAATTTGAAATTCTGTGGAGCGAATCCTGGAAATTTGGACAAATAGCTACGTTCATGGTGAAATTAATAAAAGCAGTCTAACTTCTCAAAAATACGGCACATGTCAATGTGGACCGTCAAGGTACCAATTTTGGGCTGTCCATTTTATCTTAGTAAGAATTTATATTTGCAAATGGAAATTCTGTGGGGCAAATCCTGGAAATTTTGGCTCATAACCACATTTATGGTCCAACAGATGAAAGCAGTCCAACTTTGCAAATATATGCCACATTTCTATGCGAGTCTTTAGGGTACCCTATTTTGGCCCATTCGATTTATTATAATTAGAACGGAAAAGTCCGAACATGGAAACTCTGTGGAGCGAATCCTGGAGCTTTTGATACATAGCCACATTCATGGTACAATACATAAAAGCAGCCCAATTTCGCAAAGAAACGGCAAATGTCAATGCGAATCGTCAAGGTTTAAATTTTGACCTATTCATTTTATCTTAATTAGAACGAAAAAATTTGCAAATGGAAATATTGTGGAGCAAATCTTGGAGATATTGGCGCGTAGTCACACACATAGTACAATACATTAGAGCTCTTCAGACAAAAATACGCCATATGCTCGAACTACGTATGCTAACATGCGATTCAATTCTTTAAGGGGATACCGAAATATATCGCTGTTTTATTGGGACGGCGGCTCCAATGTCAAACTCGTACGATAGTTCATGCGTTTTTTCTAGACTATTATTTTCGAAAGATGAAAAATCACCTCCGTGAAGCTAGCCCGAATTTTCTGCCCGAAATTTTAATTGTTTACTTATGGCAATACAACTGTCACGACACAAAATATACGCAAATTATAACTATAAAGCAAATTTGAATCACATGCAAATTATAAGTATTAATAAAATGTGTATAAAATACAGGGTGTCCGCCGGGAAGGTATACTACTTTGTTTGCTTAAGATTTTTGATTAAATGAAAGAGAATGAATCTTATATTGATAAATGTTTTATTTAATGTCGGCAATTATGTATGGAATACAATATCAGATAAATGTCCGCCTCTGTTAGCCTCACAAATGCGAGCCCTTTTGAGCACATTTTTCATTACATTCTCACACATTTCACGCGGTATTTCATTAATTTCATCACGAATATTTTGTTTGAGTTGCTCAAGCGTTTCTGGTTTATTTGCGTCAAATCAGGCGACCGTGGAGGCCAATCAACATCACCATTTTTTGAAACAACTTGTTGTGGAAAGAGTTCTCGCAGTAATTCCATTGTAATCCTGGCTGTATGCGATGTGGCACCGTCTTGTTGATACCACATGTTAATCAAGCCCAAAGTATGCAGTTGTGGCGTTAAAAAGTTTTCAATCATATCACGATATCGCTCCCCATTCACAGTTACCGTTACGCCGTTTTCATTTTCAAAGAAGTAAGGTCCAATGATTCCTCCTGACCAAATTGCACACCAGACTGTCGCTTTTAATGGATGTAAAGGTGACTGATGAATAATGTGAGGGTTTTCCATTGCCCGGAACCGACTATTCTGTTTATTCACATATCCATTTTAATGAAAATGTGCCGCGTCACTCATTATGTTTTTTTCATGAAAATCGGGTTTGTCATGGGCGAGCTGTTACATCCTATTGGCATATGTACGGCGGCATAAATGGTCTTGTGGAAGAATTTGCCACGTATCTACTTCACGACTGTCAAGTATGAACTGTCAATACTAATATTCGCCTAAATGGCGGCAAACCAAAGTAGTATACCTTCCCGGCGGACACCCTGTACTAAATATCGTGATGGTGTCAATAACTGAATCAACAATCGAGGATGTCAATAGCTACATATAGTTTTGTAACTATATCAAACAAAATGTTGGTTTACAATGCACAATAATTTCCTGAGCTTGATCGATTATCATAACGCTGTATACGATTCTAAATTCGGCTATGGTTTAAAAGTAATTCGCTGTGCCAAATGTGCCGTCTATCATGAACCTTTTCAAAACGAATACGTCATTTCTGATTTTAACGTCCGTTCCTTGAGCAATGTAGTTGGGGTACTATACAACTTATAGGATAAATGAGTTTTTTTTATTGATATTGCTGTTTTTGGTTGTGTTACAAGAACACAAGAAGAAGAAGAAATAGAAAGAAGAATTTTTAGAAGAAGAAGAAGAATTTTTCTGTAAATGACCTCGTTTGTAGTCAAAAGTTCAACGAATCTGGCGGGGTATGCCAAATGCTCGTGAATTGCCTGTAAGACAAGACTCAAACGACTATATCGAGATAATTGGAGATACAATTTTTCTGTCAATCTTGAATCGCCTATGGGTCGAGTTTCAACCGACTAAGTGCAGATAATTCCAGATAGAATTTTTCTACATATCTCCTCGTTTGTAGTCAAAAGTTCCACGAATCCGGCGGCATATGCCAAGTGCTCGTGAATCGCCTGAGTCGAGATTCAAACGATTAAATCCAGATAATTCCAGATAGAATTTTGCTACACAACTTCGCGTTTGTAGTCAAAATTTTTACGAATCGAGCGGTATATGCCAAGTGATCGTGAATCACCATTGAGTCGTGATTCAAACGACTATATCCAAATAATTCCAGATAGAATTTTTCTGTAAATCTTCACGTTTGTAGTCAAAAGTTCAACGAATCCGGCGGTATATGCCAAGTGCTTATGAATCGCCTGTGAGTCGAGATACATACGACTATCTCGACTCTAGATAATTCCAAGTATAATTTTTCTACAAACCGCCTCGTCTGTAGTCAATACTTCAACGAATCCGGCGGTATATGCCAAGTGCTCGTGAATCGCCTATGAGTCGAGTGTCAAACGACTATATCCATAAACACAATTTAAAATTTTGGGCTGTGAGTTCTTGCTATACTCATAGTGTTCAATCACTTAATGCTATTTCAGTTTCCGCATTGTCGCTTTCAGGTTAGGTTTGTGCTGTCTAGGTTTTTCAACAATTGAAGAGATAATTTAAAAATACTTAAAAGTTATATTTAAAATTTCGGGCTGAATGCTCTTAATATCATTACAGATTATCATGCCACATTTTACTGTCGCGACAGTGCTATTTTTTCGGGCTGGGATATAAAATGTGCTCGATTGTTATAGTTTAGTATTTCTAACGGGTTTTAAACTGAATATTGGGCTAGCTTCTTTTAAATGAAGAGTCTGACTATGCCACCAAGCATAGTAATATATTTTAAAAATACATGAATGTAATTTTAAAAGTTCGGGCTGAAGAATGTTATAAATGTCATGACATTCTATTATGATACTGTTTACTGTCACGATAGTGAAATTTTTTCGGCCTGGGAAGTAAACTTTTACGATAGTGATAGTTTAGTGTTGTCATTGCGTTTTTTCGGGCTGAGTATCGGGCTAGCTTCATAAACATTGTAAAATCCTGTAAAACTGTAAACTGTGTCGATTACTCGGTAGTTATTTTGGAATAATTAGTGTCCAATTCATAAATCATTAGGGGCACAAGTCCAAACATTTTTCAAAAATCTATCCCCAGATAAAGCGGTTGGGTTACATTAGGTGCTATATGTAGCCGCATAGTTCTAACATTTACAGCTTATGAGATTTTAACCATGACGTAACCTATAACGCATATAGGGTCGCCATCTATCGTCGATACCATCTTCGTACAATAGACATATAAAAAGAACACATCCGGCTGTAAAACGGATGTGTCGACTCTTAGAACTACGTGGTTTCAGAGAGGTTGAAAAGCATTCAACACTGTTGTTAATAAAAGCACACCATAATCTAATGCACGGACCTCAAACAACTTTTTAATTGGCGATTAAACACGAATAACTTACCCTAAACTTACTTTACAAATCTTGATCTACAATGTACGATTGTAATCCATTATATGCTTGCTACATTGGCGTTTACGATAAAAATACTAAAATTTAACATTTTTTTTTTTTTGGAGGTTATGTTCAACTCGGAATAATTTGTTTTATAATTCGCGATTACACAAAACCTCGCTTTCGCGTCATTAACAATAATTTAATAACATAATGTTATTAAAATGTTTAAATTATTCGATTTTTAAATAATTTTTAGTAAAATTCATTTTTGTCATGAAATTTTCAACTTTTTGAATGAACAATTAATTTAATTCAGTCATTTTCTTGTTTTAAACGTTGGAACACGCTATATTTCACTTTACCACAGCAAATTATTCATTTCTTGATTTTTATACTTCACTTATCGTGTAAATGTAAACTAACGAGGGTTGTTTGCGATGGCGATGAACGGAAAGTAATTTTAATAATTCGAAATCTTAATTTACCTGGTATTCGAACTACTTTAATATACTTTTGCTTGATGTATGCGTAAGGGGGTATCCATCTAATCAGTCTTACTATAGTTTACAACAGCATACTTCGTATCTAACAAAGTTCAAAATGTACATTACGAGTCCCACACCGTACAAATTTAATAATGTATGTATAATGTGCTTTGGTTGGTCAGTCGAATCGCTGCCGTACAGAAAATTGTGTTCCTAACCTTTTCACCTTCGCCTAACTCACCGGTTATATCATCATCCTCATCCATACATACTTAACATATTTACATTTATACCACATACATACAGAAGTACTGTTTACTGCAAAAATGAGCAGCAATCGTAAATTTGCATGAACAACAATAACATCACCAAATTTGTTGTAAATTATTATTTTCTTTTTGAATAATAAATGAAAATGTGAAAATTTGCATATGAAAATGAATATTTTCATTGTACGTATTTTGGTTTGATGGACGAATAGGTATTTTATTTATACAACATTTTGTTTTTTAGTTTGTTAACTTATTGTCTGCACGCATATGCGGTTCCACGGTGTTATTACCTTTTTTTTTTTTTAAGACAAATTTATTAGATTTTTTTCCTTTTACTGTTCCTGTGTACAGTGTTTTCCGTTGCTGTATGGAAGTTCTTTTTATTCAAAGCATACCAGTAAGGAAAACACGTTAAATTATTCACAACAATTACATTATTATTACATTACATTTTGTATTCCCTATGCACATATGTAGTTGCCATAATATAAATAGTTGGTCTAGTTTTTTTCTTATATGAATCGCCGGTCACAGGGAAGGAGAATTGCCGGAAATCTCTAATAATTTTATGTAAGTTTTGTAATTATTCAAAATAGTTTATGATTTTTAGTAGTACTGATTGAAGAAGGGTGCGTGATATATTTATACATTTTAAGGTGGTTAAAGAACAATATGTAAAACAAGGCAGCGTGCTTATAACGTGCTGTGTTTCTCGATGCTTGATCTGATCCGGTTCAGTTCATGTTTTGTGAGACTGCAAAAAGACGCATACTAAAGTTTTCAAATCAAAATTTATGGAACAACATTTGGATACGGCAGTCAAGTTTCTAACAAAAAATTAACAAGTATACGTATATGATTCCAATTGGATTATTAAACTTCTTTCGTGTATTAGTGTATTTTTTAACGAGACAGATATATAAAATCAGAAAGAGATGAGAAGTGCTATCCCTTTCTAAAGAATTATCCGTTTCCGATATTTTTCAAATTGGAATTTTATAAAAAATAAAATAGTAAAAAATCCATGCTGTATAAGATAGCGGAAATTTCTCAGCGGAAAATAAGAGATTTCGCTACTCCCGCAAGTGGTAGCACAATCACAAAAGAGAATTTATTTGGTTACATAATTACCAGCGGAAATTTTTTATTCATTTTGTATCTTTATTTTTCGCTAAATAAAACATCCCAGCGGAATAAAATATTAAAAGTGATCCTTAAAATGACAAATTGATTGATCTCCGAAGTAAAGGAACTCGGTAAATGAAATCTTGAAATTTAACAATATTCCGTTTTTCCGCCATTCTAAAAGAATGACGATGAAATTTGGATAAAAGTATTGATCAGGGGTCTAGGATCTGTTCATGCTGGACTAAACTAAGCCATTTCATAACCAATACTTTTGAAAATTTAAATTTTCTTTATTAATTTATTTTCAGTTTTTGGCCAATATCTCAAAAACTTCCACTAGTAACCAATACTTTCGATTGTCTATCTAATAGCTTAGGTCATACTGAGACTAAAAGTATTGGTTACTAGTGGAAGTTTTTGAGATATCGGCCAAAAACTGAAAATAACTTATTTGGCCGCAGAAAATCAAAAAGTTATAGAGAAATTTCAAATCCATCAATTTTACCCAAATTTTCCTCGTAGTCTCAGTTCACAAAAATGTTCACAAATATTTAAATTTTCGAATTGCATTAGCAGTTTTTGATTTGGCCACCCTTAGCCGCGATTATGGCCTTCAAACGGCCGACAAAGCTATTGCATACATCACGGAAGTGGCTCTGCAATATTTTGGCCCATTCCCGGCGAAGTGCTTGCTTGGGATGATCGAGTCCCAACCTTGCTTCTAGTGAGATGGTCTCTAGCAAATCTAGTGGATTTGCATCCGGTGAATTTGGTGGCCATTGGGCAGTGGAAATGAACCGCAGAACGTTGTTTCGCTTCTAATCTTGATTGACGCGCGCTTTATGAATCGGCGCCGAGTCCTGTTAAAATGTCCAGGCTTTGCGACCGAAATGATTTTGTGCCCAAGGCTTCAACGCTCCCTCCGACACATAATCCCGATAAATTTGAGCATTTATCTTGATGCCACGGTCCAAAAAAACGAGCAGTGAATGGCTTTCGGCCGTTAAGGCGGCCCAAACCATCACCATCGGCGGCGCTTGGTTTCGAGTGGCAATCCGTTGGCCCAAATTTTCAGTAGAACGGCCGAGCAAGTAAATCCGGTCGTTTTGCTTGTTCACATAGTGCTCAATAACGAACGGTGACTCATCGGAGAAAACCAAATTCGCCAAATCGCCACTTTCGTGCAAGCGTAACAACTCCTTTGATCTTTCCACTCTAACTTTTTTTGAGCATCGGTGAGACCATGCGTTTTATAGAATTTCATGACCTTTAGTCCAAGATGATCTTTCAATATGTGCTGCATTCATTTGAGCGAAATGTTCGCCTCACGAACCATTTTTCTGCCGCTATGGCGCGGATTTCGAGCCAATTTGGCCTTCACCTTCCGAATGATATCCGGCGATGTTGCAGTGCGTTTCGGTCCACCACCATGGCGTTTTGCAATGCTACCAGTATCGTGTTATAACCGATTTATGGTTCGATGCACAAACATTATATTCACATGCAGATGTTTTAACTGGTTAACAATCTGCGGCTGTGATTTTCCAGCCAAATATAGAGCAATCACACTATTACGCTTGAATTCCATTGCGGATAACTTTTTTTCTGAATTTTTCCACTAAAATTCTTTTGTACGCTTGTAAACAATGGAATGAACTGTAATTAGTGTAAATTTGAGCGCTCAGTCACTGTTTTGACAGCAATGACAGTCTGAAGTTGGTAACACTTCGTGTCAGTCACCCGGTATATAAAAACGGTTTGTGTAATGGAACAAGTTAGCAGTCACAGATTTACATAGCAACGTAATAAAAGTTGAAATTTCAACTGGCACAGGAAAGAGTACTACACATTTCATTCCAAGAATATCTTTAGATACATCGAACGATCCAGCATTATCTTACAATTTAATAGGACATCAATTTTCAGTACGTCTTGCATACGCAATGAAAAATCGGCATTTATCTTTCCGAACCTATTTTTACCCATGGCCAGCTTTACACCGCACTATCAAGAGCAACACAATCTACTGCTCTACAAATTAAAATTATTGAAGGACCAAAACAAGGAAGTACTGCTGATGGGGTCACAGTAATCGACAATGTGGTATATCAGGAGATTTTCTCTAAATTATGTAAGTATATTCTATTTAACAAAGTTTAAATTTTGTTCCTAAATAATTCACATTTTCCAGATTTTCGATAAATCAGAATTTTAAAACAATAAACATCTATCGTATGTTAAGATGGACGAAAAACTGACCTACAACTGTACGTCTTCGAAGACGCGAAAGAGTCAAATTTGAAGTGAAAATTTGCTTCCCGTTGCGGAATTGAAAAAACCTAATTAAATTTTTGAAATTATTGAACAGTTGAATTTAAAAAATATTTTTGTTTCTGCTGCTGCTGCTAGCTGCTTCTAAAATCCAAATTTGCATAAAAAAGAGTTAGGAGTACCGCGAGCCTTAGAAAATTAAGAAATAAAAAAACAAATTAATAATAATAATTATTAATTGCAATTGCACAGATTACCCCCATTATTAAATAATTAAGTGAATTTGGGTTCAAAAGCACTTCCACGTGGAGCGCCATATCATCAATCATAACATGCAAATCGTCTTGACATTTTTTGTACAAAGTTTAGACACCATGCCAAGTTGAGAACACTAAATTCCACACTCGGCACTGATTGTTCCGATGATTCCTTGAAATAGAATTAAGTGAATTTGGCCCCAAAGGCACTTCCACGTGTCGTGGCCAAATCGCCAATCACAACATGCAAATTGTCATGAAATTTTTTGTACAAATTTTAGACACCATGCCAAGTTGAGAACACGAAATTCCACACTCGGTACTCATTGTTCCGATGATTCCTTGAAATATTAAAGAATCAAATGAATTTGGCCCCAATGGCACTTCCACGTGTAGCGCCATATCACCAATCATAACATGCAAATCGTCTTGACATTTTTTGTACAAAGTTTAGACACCATGCCAAGTTGAGAACACTAAATTCCACACTCGGCACTGATTGTTCCGATGATTCCTTGAAATAGAATTAAGTGAATTTGGCCCCAAAGGCACTTCCACGTGTCGTGGCCAAATCGCCAATCACAACATGCAAATTGTCTTGAAATTTTTTGTACAAACTTTAGACACCATGCCAAGTTGAGAACACTAAATTCCACACTCGGCAAGGCACTTCCACGTGTCGTGGCCATATCACCAATCATAAAATGCAAATTGTCTTGAAATTTTTTGTACAAATTTTAGACACCATGCCAAGTTGAGAACACGAAATTCCACACTCGGTACTCATTGTTCCGATGATTCCTTGAAATATTAAAGAATTAAATGAATTTGGCCCCAATGGCACTTCCACGTGTAGCGCCATATCACCAATCATAACATGCAAATCGTCTTGACATTTTTTGTACAAAGTTTAGACACCATGCCAAGTTGAGAACACTAAATTCCACACTCGGCACATATTGTTCCGATGATTCCTTGAAATAGAATTAAGTGAATTTGGCCCCAAAGGCACTTCCACGTGTCGTGGCCAAATCGCCAATCACAACATGCAAATTGTCATGAAATTTTTTGTACAAATTTTAGACACCATGCCAAGTTGCGAGCACTAAATTCCACCCTCGGCACTCATTGTTGCGGTGATTTCTTGAAATATTAAAGAATTAAGTGAATTTGGCCCCAAAGGCACATCCACGTGTCGTGGCCAACTTGCCCAGCACAACATGGAAATTTTCTTGAAATTTGTTGTACAAATTTTAGACACCATGCCAAGTTGAGAACACGAAATTCCACACTCGGTACTCATTGTTCCGATGATTCCTTGAAATATTAAAGAATTAAATGAATTTGGCCCCAATGGCGCTTCCACGTGTAGCGCCATATCACCAATCATAACATGCAAATCGTCTTGACATTTTTTGTACAAAGGTTAGACACCATGCCAAGTTGAGAACACTAAATTCCACACTCGGCACTGATTGTTCCGATGATTCCTTGAAATATAATTAAGTGAATTTGGCCCCAAAGGTACTTCCACGTGTCGTGGCCAAATCGCCAATCACAACATGCAAATTGTCTTGAAATTTTTTGTACAAATTTTAGACACCATGCCAAGTTGAGAACACTAAATTCCACACTCGGCACACATTGTTCCGATGATTCCTTGAAATAGAATTAAGTGAATTTGGCCCCAAAGGCACTTCTACGTGTCGTGGCCAAATCGCCAATCACAACATGCAAATTGTCATGAAATTTTTTGTACAAATTTTAGACACCATGCCAAGTTGCGAGCACTAAATTCTACCCTCGGCACTCATTGTTGCGATGATTTCTTGAAATATTAAAGAATTAAGTGAATTTGGCCCCAAAGGCACATCCACGTGTCGTGGCCAACTTGCCCAGCACAACATGGAAATTTTCTTGAAATTTGTTGTACAAATTTTAGACACCATGCCAAGTTGAGAACACGAAATTCCACACTCGGTACTCATTGTTCCGATGATTCCTTGAAATATTAAAGAATTAAATGAATTTGGCCCCAATGGCACTTCCACGTGTAGCGCCATATCACCAATCATAACATGCAAATCGTCTTGACATTTTTTGTACAAAGTTTAGACACCATGCCAAGTTGAGAACACTAAATTCCACACTCGGCACTGATTGTTCCGATGATTCCTTGAAATATAATTAAGTGAATTCAATCACAACATGCAAATTGTCTTGAAATTTTTTGTACAAATTTTAGACACCATGCCAAGTTGAGAACACTAAATTCCACACTCGGCACACATTGTTCCGATGATTCCTTGAAATAGAATTAAGTGAATTTGGCCCCAAAGGCACTTCCACGTGTCGTGGCCAAATCGCCAATCACAACATGCAAATTGTCTTGAAATTTTTTGTACAAATTTTAGACACCATGCCAAGTTGAGAACACTAAATTCCACACTCGGCAAGGCACTTCCACGTGTCGTGGCCAAATCGCCAATCACAACATGCAAATTGTCTTGAAATTTTTTGTACAAATTTTAGACACCATGCCAAGTTGAGAACACTAAATTCCACACTCGGCACTCATTGTTCCGATGATTTCTTCAAATATTTAAGAATTAAGTGAATTTGGCCCCAAAGGCACTTCCACGTGTCGTGGCCAACTCGCCCAGCACAACATGCAAATGTTTTTGAAATTTTTTGTACAAATTTTAGGCACCATGCCATGATAAGAACACTAAATTCCACACTTGGCACTCATTGTTCCGATGATTTTCTGAATTAAAACCTTTCAAATTAATTTTTTATAAAGAGGTATGTAAACTTATTATTGTAGTACAGTAAATTCTCGATTTAACGGACCCCGATTTAACGGATGCTCAATTTAACGGACAATTGTTTATTTTCCATTTTTCGGTTACCAATTATGATGGGATTGGGTATGTTGGATAGAAATGGGATTCTTAAATGATTTTTGGAAGAAATACTTGAATGTGGCCACCTGGGACGGAACTCAGCCATTTCTTAACCGATTTTGATTGGATTGGGTATACTGGATGGAAGTGAGATTCTTAAATGATTTGGGCACCTTGGACGGATCTCAGCCATTTCTTAACCGATTATGATGGGATTTGGTATATTGGATGGGAGTGGGATTCTTAAATGATTTTGGGAATAAATTCTGCAATATGACCACCTGGGATGGCACTCGATCAATTCTTAACCAATTGTAATGGGATTGCGTATGCTGGATGGAAATGGGATTTTTAATTGATTTTGGGAAAAAGTTTTGGCATATGGTCATCTGGGACGGAATTCAGCCATTTCTTAACCGATTATAATGGGATTGGGTATACTGGATGGATTTTGGGAAGGAATTTTGAAATATGGCCACCTGGGATGGAACTCAGCCATATCTTAACCGATTATGATGGGATTGGGTGTACTGGATGGAAATGAGATTTTTAATTGTTTTATGGAAGAAGTTCTGAAATATGACAAACTAGGACAAATTGGACATTGTGAGTGAAATGAGATTACTAAATAATTTTTGGAAAAAGTTTTGGAATATGGCCATATGGTATTGCAAGTACCTCAAAGGCGGAAATTTCCGCTTGGTTCGAAAGGTTCTGAAGATTTGATGGTCTTAGAAGGCATTATATTCCATGTTGCCGTTAACAGTTTTCGAGGTCGTTGTTGATAAGAATACTATAAATTTATCCGAGCCCTTTGTGTAGGGTTCATAACGTAATTTTATGTGAGAGTATGAAGTTGGCCTGCCGCCCAACTTACCAATTCCATGAGTGGTGGGTGTTCGAGTGGTTACGTACTGGTAATAGATGTTCAGCATTACAAGGAACTTGTTAGCATTACTAACCGCTTGCCTCAAGATAAACGTCTGCTTAATACCGAGTTTCGTGTCCATATTCCAAAACATCTTCCCAAAATCAATTAAGAACCTCATTTCCATCCAGCATTGCCAATCCCATTACAATCGGTTAAGAATTTAACGAGTTCCATCCCAGGTGGCCATATTCCAGAATTTCTTCCCAAAACCATTTAAGAATCCCGCTTCCATCCAACATACTTCATCCCATCATAATCGGTTAAGAAATGGTTGAGTTCCGTCCCAGGTGGTCATATTCCAGAACTTCTTCCCAAAATCAATTAAGAATCCCATTTCTATCCAGCATAAACAATCCCAACATAATCGACAAAGAAATTCCTGATTTCCGTCCCAGATTAAATTCGATCGAATCGATTAAATTCAAAAACATTCGAATTTAACGGACACGCCCAATTAGTCCGTTAAATCGAGGTTTTACTGTACTGTGATTCTCAATATTTTTTGTTTATTTTCAATAATTTTAATTCAATTAATTTTAATTATTCTTATTAGAATTAGTATTTCGAATTTTAAACTTTTTTCTTTTGCAGCTACACTTTTTGATAATTTGTGTATCTACACTTTTTGAGTACTTTTCTCAAACTTTTCTCTTTACAGACTTTTCGCTAAAATGTGAACCTACACTTTTTATTAACGTTAAGTACTTCACACCGGTGCAGGTTTGATCATTAATTAGTACGTAAAAACGATTAAATCAATGGATCAATCGGTTTATCCGAATTTAGTATTTTATATTAACCACCACATATAAAGGTTTTTAGGATTTAGGACAAACTTCACAAATTTGAGCAGTATTGTGAAATTTTACCTAAAATACTTCATTTTTTTGCTGGACAGGTTAGGACAAAATCCAAACTAATTTCTAAATGAAAATATGGCCAAGACTTGGCTCGATCATTTTTTTAAATTTCGGAACTGCAGGTGTTTCAGGTGCAGGTGATTCTGTTCCAAAATTTCGGTTCCAATAGAAAATGAATTTATTTCTCACAATAGCTACTCTACTCGTATGTACAATTATTAAAATTTTAATTCTTTAATGTGTCCAGCTCGAAATATTCCATCAAAGTTACAGAGAAAAATTTTATAAATTTGTATACAAGTTTTACAAGCAAAAATAACACGGCGAAATCTCTCCATATTTAACCGATTGAAATTCAAATTTAACTATTAAAAACGAGATGGTAGTGTATTTGTTTATCACTCTATCGATAACACAGAAGATGGAAGAGTGGTAAACAAAGACCGTTAGCGTTAAATTTATCATCGATCGATAAATCAACTTTTATAACATATTGACTGCCAATGGAGTGATAAGCTAATATAGTAAATAGATTTTATAAATTAAATTCAAAATAATTCAATTAAACCAATAATAACATTAATTAAGTTTAGCTAAATAACTACAACCGTGTGAACAATTCAAACTATTAAAATTATAACAAGATAAGTGATTTAATTAACTTATAACTTAATTTACGTTTTACAAGATTTAAATTATAATTCCAGGTTTATATCCTAAACAGCAGGAACTGACATATATTCGTGGAATTGCGCGTCTGATATGTTAAGACGGTTAGTAAAAGTGTAGATTTTGCTATCAAAAATGATGTAAATTAATCTGAATTTTGAATCATGCACACCTGCCTTGAACGTGTTAAATTAAATCGTTTCCCCTGATGTTAAGTACTTTCAATGTACATTATTACATGTTTAACCGAATTTTACAACACGAGTAACAAGTTCAATTTTAATTTTGACTAAATGAATTAGGCAACCGCAAAATACTGTTCGTCTAAATTGAAACATTAAAATTTGTTTATCCAACAAAATTAACCCCAGATTGGGGGTACAGTACACATGTAATGTATATAAAATCCAGCATCTTAAATCCCTTTAGCAATATCGTTTTTTGTGTATTTTAGTGTTATTATTGTGTGTCACATCTTCTACCACATTCAAGGCGAAAACACAAGAAGAAAAAATAAAGAAAATTCAGAGTTTTTTTTTCTTCTGTGTCGTGTGACCATATATACGATACGAACGACGATAACGTAAACGAGTAGAACAAGATGATAAAAGCTCATAAATAAATATTCTTTAAATGTTATTTTTAACCCCTTAAGGATAACAACAATCATTATTATTGTTATTATATTGTGTTACTTAAACAGAAATGATGAAAAATTGTATTGCTGTTGTTGTTTTTCCGTTTGGTTGGTCTTTTTTTTATTGTGTGTTGTGGGCGGAGAACACAAATCTCCGTGTTTGCTTGCAGATCTTAATTTATCATTTTAATTAATGAACCCTAAACAGATTTTAAGTAGAATGACAAATCATATATGAATTTGTGTTTTGGGAAAGTGTTCACAACTCAATTAGTTGCCATCCGATTTACGCTTTAGCAGCGATGGTGCTTTTCGGGAAATATAATATGAAAACATATGCCATCGGTACAAACTACACTGATTATATAAATTGTAAACCACAGCAGTTTATCCTGAAAGATTGCATTGTTTAACTAAATTTTAAATTGTGAACTTTATTCGCTACAATTTATTTCCGCTCCGCTAAGTTGACCAATCTCAAAGCAAACAACTGGGTAATAAACCGTCTCAACTCGAAACTGTTTTTCACTGTAAATATGACACAAACATATTGTGGTAAGTATTTTTTTTTATCAACGTTCATTTCATTTTCCCAGATAAATTTTTCAAACAGTTTCCCTAGCGTTTGATACTAAACTTGCATTGCCCGAAAATGGGATAAGATTTGAATTAACGAATTAAAGTCGAATTTTAGACCCTGCCTATTATATGTATCGAACGAATAAAGCCATCCGGTTAGTAAGATGATTATAAAATAAAAACAAAAGAAAATTGGAAAACTATCATATTGAACCACTCGTTCTACTATATGTGGTTATTCAGATCCCTTGAGGACATAAAATAATTTTTTTTAGTTCTTGTCGGTTTAGACAAAAAAAATCATTTCTTCAAGGAATACAGAGTTTTCATTTTAGAAAATGGAAACAAAAAATTTAAATGTAATTGAAGTTAACACAACACAAAAAGTCAATGAAATGGAAAACCAAGAAAATCAAAAATATAACTAAATTTAGAGACTCAGTTTCCAACTATATACGAATGCAAAAAATGTGTAAATAGAAAATCGTGTTTTAGCAGATTGTGCTAAACATGCTGGAAAATGTCTTTTGTCGTTGAATGTTAGGAAGGCAAAATTTTAACAATTCAGAGGTGCTCTAATTTATCAAATACGAAAGTTGTTATAATTTTTGAAGACGTTTCATTTTTAATATCGAGTCTTAAACGTGGAACAGGACACTGGACTATATCATGAAGTGCCTTTTAAATGTTTATATTGACATTATTACCAAGTTTTCTAAATTTATCATGAGATTGCGATTAGCTGTGTTGGTACAAGTTTTGCAGTACAAGCACAAGCTGCTGCTCGAAAAAAAATTTTATCTTTAGTTAAGTTTGTAAACAGAACCTAAATCAAAACTCAACATTTTTTACATCTATCAACCAGAACAACCCAAATTTCATACAAAATTTTTTCGGTTTTATATCCAATATGTGGTATCCTATTAATAGCTTATTAAGTAAGCAATTAACGGTTGGTTGCACGAGGCAGGCGCGGTTATTGAAAAAGCTAGTATTTTGAAATCCGGTTCTATTATGCCATCGAACTTGGATTACAGCAGAATGAGGCAACTTATTGCAATAACTTAAACGCTGGTCTACTTACAATTACCTAATTAATCCAAAATAACCGATAAAAACCGAATCGGTGACAATAAATTTTATCCGTTCAAAATAAGTAAGGCTAACCATCAGGGATTTTTGCAACAAATTTGAAAAAAATTTATTGTTGAAATTCCGGCTCAAAATGATTATAGGTAATGAAAATAGCATGTTACGTAAGAAATTAACGGTTGGTTGCACATGGAATGCGCGGTTGTTGAAAAAGCTCGTACTTTGAAATCCGGTTATATTATGCCATCGAACTTGGATTACAGCAGAATGGTCTACTTACAATTACCTAATTAATCCAAAATAACCGATAAAAACCGAATCGGTGACAATAAATTTTATCCGTTCAAAATAAGTAAGGCTAACAACCATCATGGATTTTTGCAAAAAAATTGAAAAAAATTTATTGTTGAAATTCCGGCTCAAAATGATTATAGGTAATGAAAATAGCATGTTACGTAAGAAATCAACGGTTGGTTGCACATGGAATGCGCGGTTGTTGAAAAAGCTCGTATTTTGAAATCCGGTTATATTATGCCATCGAACTTGGATTACAGCAGAATGAGGCGACTTATTGCAATAACTTAAACGCTGGTCTACTTACAATTACCTAATTAATCCAAAATAACCGATAAAAACCGAATCGGTGACAATAAATTTTATCCGTTCAAAATAAATAAGGCTAACCATCAGGGATTTTTGCAACAAATTTGAAAAAAATTTATTGTTGAAATTCCGGCTCAAAATGATTATAGGTAATGAAAATAGCATGTTACGTAAGAAATTAACGGTTGGTTGCACATGGAATGCGCGGTTGTTGAAAAAGCTCGTATTTTGAAATCCGGTTATATTATGCCATCGAACTTGGATTACAGCAGAATGAGGCGACTTATTGCAATAACTTAAGCGCTGGTCTACTTACAATTACCTAATTAATCCAAAATAACCGATAAAAACCGAATCGGTGACAATAAATTTTATCCGTTCAAAATAAATAAGGCTAACCATCAGGGATTTTTGCAAAAAAAATGAAAAAGAATTATTGCTGAAATTCCGGCTCAAAATGATTATAGGTAATGAAAATAGCATATTACGTAAGAAATTAACGGTTGGTTGCACATGGAATGCGCGGTTGTTGAAAAAGCTCGTATTTTGAAATCCGGTTATATTATGCCATCGAACTTGGATTACAGCAGAATGAGGCGACTTATTGCAATAACTTAAACGCTGGTCTACTTACAATGACCTAATTAATCCAAAATAACCGATAAAAACCGAATCGGTGACAATAAATTTTATCCGTTCAAAATAAGTAAGGCTACATCAGGGATTTTTGCAAAAAAATTGAAAAAAATTTATTGTTGAAATTCCGGCTCAAAATGATTATAGGTAATGAAAATAGCATATTACGTAAGGAATTAACGGTTGGTTGCACATGGAATGCGCGGTTGTTGAAAAAGCTCGTATTTTGAAATCCGGTTATATTATGCCATCGAACTTGGATTACAGCAGAATGAGGCGACTTATTGCAATAACTTAAGCGCTGGTCTACTTACAATTACCTAATTAATCCAAAATAACCGATAAAAACCGAATCGGTGACAATAAATTTTATCCGTTCAAAATAAGTAAGGCTACATCAGGGATTTTTGCAAAAAAATTGAAAAAAATTTATTGTTGAAATTCCGGCTCAAAATGATTATAGGTAATGAAAATAGCATATTACGTAAGAAATTAACGGTTGGTTGCACATGGAATGCGCGGTTGTTGAAAAAGCTCGTATTTTGAAATCCGGTTATATTATGCCTTCGAACTTGGATTACAGCAGAATGAGGCGACTTATTGCAATAACTTAAACGCTGGTCTACTTACAATTACCTAATTAATCCAAAATAACCGATAAAAACCGAATCGGTGACAATAAATTTTATCCGTTCAAAATAAGTAAGGTTAAGATTTTTGCAAAAAAATTGAAAAAAATTTATTGTTGAAATTCCGACTCAAAATGATTATAGGTAATGAAAATAGCATATTACGTAAGGAATTAACGGTTGGTTGCACATGGAATGCGCGGTTGTTGAAAAAGCTCGTATTTTGAAATCCGGTTATATTATGCCTTCGAACTTGGATTACAGCAGAATGAGGCGACTTATTGCAATAACTTAAACGCTGGTCTACTTACAATTACCTAATTAATCCAAAATAACCGATAAAAACCGAATCGGTGACAATAAATTTTATCCGTTCAAAATAAGTAAGGCTAACCATCAGGGATTTTTGCAACAAATTTGAAAAAAATTTATTGTTGAAATTCCGGCTCAAAATGATTATAGGTAATGAAAATAGCATGTTACGTAAGAAATTAACGGTTGGTTGCACATGGAATGCGCGGTTGTTGAAAAAGCTCGTACTTTGAAATCCGGTTATATTATGCCATCGAACTTGGATTACAGCAGAATGGTCTACTTACAATTACCTAATTAATCCAAAATAACCGATAAAAACCGAATCGGTGACAATAAATTTTATCCGTTCAAAATAAGTAAGGCTAACAACCATCATGGATTTTTGCAAAAAAATTGAAAAAAATTTATTGTTGAAATTCCGGCTCAAAATGATTATAGGTAATGAAAAT
This sequence comes from Nephrotoma guestfalica, assembly GCA_963691935.1. Lineage (NCBI taxonomy): Eukaryota > Metazoa > Arthropoda > Insecta > Diptera > Tipulidae > Nephrotoma > Nephrotoma guestfalica. The sequence continues at coordinate 32,646 of CAVNVL010000052.1, read as the reverse complement.
AGCATATTACGTAAGGAATTAATGGTTGGTGGCACATGGAATGCGCGGTTATTGAAAAAGCTCGTATTTTGAAATCCGGTTATATTATGCCATCGAACTTGGATTACAGCAGAATGAAGCGACTTATTGCAATAACTTAAACGCTGGTCTACTTACAATTACCTAATTAATCCAAAATAACCGATAAAAACCGAATCGGTGACAATAAATTTTATCCGTTCAAAATAAATAAGGCTAACCATCAGGGATTTTTGCAAAAAAATTGAAAAAAATTTATTGTTGAAATTCCGGCTCAAAATGATTATAGGTTATGAAAATAGCATGTTACGTAAGAAATTAACGGTTGGTTGCACATGGAATGCGCGGTTGTTGAAAAAGCTCGTATTTTGAAATCCGGTTATATTATGCTTTCGAACTTGGATTACAGCAGAATGAGGCGACTTATTGCAATAACTTAAACGCTGGTCTACTTACAATTACCTAATTAATCCAAAATAACCGATAAAAACCGAATCGGTGACAATAAATTTTATCCGTTCAAAATAAGTAAGGCTAACCATCAGGGATTTTTGCAAAAAAAAATGAAAAAGAATTATTGTTGAAATTCCGGCTCAAAATGATTATAGGTAATGAAAATAGCATGTTACGTAAGAAATTAACGGTTGGTTGCACATGGAATGCGCGGTTGTTGAAAAAGCTCGTATTTTGAAATCCGGTTATATTATGCCATCGAACTTGGATTACAGCAGAATGAGGCGACTTATTGCAATAACTTAAACGCTGGTCTACTTACAATTACCTAATTAATCCAAAATAACCGATAAAAACCGAATCGGTGACAATAAATTTTATCCGTTCAAAATAAGTAAGGCTAACCATCAGGGATTTTTGCAAAAAAAAATGAAAAAGAATTATTGTTGAAATTCCGGCTCAAAATGATTATAGGTAATGAAAATAGCATGTTACGTAAGAAATTAACGGTTGGTTGCACATGGAATGCGCGGTTGTTGAAAAAGCTCGTATTTTGAAATCCGGTTATATTATGCCATCGAACTTGGATTACAGCAGAATGAGGCGACTTATTGCAATAACTTAAACGCTGGTCTACTTACAATTACCTAATTAATCCAAAATAACCGATAAAAACCGAATCGGTGACAATAAATTTTATCCGTTCAAAATAAGTAAGGCTAACCATCAGGGATTTTTGCAAAAAAAAATGAAAAAGAATTATTGTTGAAATTCCGGCTCAAAATGATTATAGGTAATGAAAATAGCATGTTACGTAAGAAATTAACGGTTGGTTGCACATGGAATGCGCGGTTGTTGAAAAAGCTCGTACTTTGAAATCCGGTTATATTATGCCATCGAACTTGGATTACAGCAGAATGGTCTACTTACAATTACCTAATTAATCCAAAATAACCGATAAAAACCGAATCGGTGACAATAAATTTTATCCGTTCAAAATAAGTAAGGCTAACAACCATCAGGGATTTTTGCAAAAAAATTGAAAAAAATTTATTGTTGAAATTCCGGCTCAAAATGATTATAGGTAATGAAAATAGCATATTACGTAAGAAATTAACGGTTGGTTGCACATGGAATGCGCGGTTGTTGAAAAAGCTCGTATTTTGAAATCCGGTTATATTATGCCATCGAACTTGGATTACAGCAGAATGAGGCGACTTATTGCAATAACTTAAGCGCTGGTCTACTTACAATTACCTAATTAATCCAAAATAACCGATAAAAACCGAATCGGTGACAATAAATTTTATCCGTTCAAAATAAATAAGGCTAACCATCAGGGATTTTTGCAAAAAAATTGAAAAAAATTTATTGTTGAAATTCCGGCTCAAAATGATTATAGGTTATGAAAATAGCATGTTACGTAAGAAATTAACGGTTGGTTGCACATGGAATGCGCGGTTGTTGAAAAAGCTCGTATTTTGAAATCCGGTTATATTATGCTTTCGAACTTGGATTACAGCAGAATGAGGCGACTTATTGCAATAACTTAAACGCTGGTCTACTTACAATTACCTAATTAATCCAAAATAACCGATAAAAACCGAATCGGTGACAATAAATTTTATCCGTTCAAAATAAGTAAGGCTAACCATCAGGGATTTTTGCAAAAAAAAATGAAAAAGAATTATTGTTGAAATTCCGGCTCAAAATGATTATAGGTAATGAAAATAGCATGTTACGTAAGAAATTAACGGTTGGTTGCACATGGAATGCGCGGTTGTTGAAAAAGCTCGTATTTTGAAATCCGGTTATATTATGCCATCGAACTTGGATTACAGCAGAATGAGGCGACTTATTGCAATAACTTAAACGCTGGTCTACTTACAATTACCTAATTAATCCAAAATAACCGATAAAAACCGAATCGGTGACAATAAATTTTATCCGTTCAAAATAGTTAGCCTTACTTATTCAGGGGATTTCACTTCATCAGGGATTTTTGCAAAAAAATTGAAAAAAATTTATTGTTGAAATTTCGGCTCAAAATGATTATAGGTTATGAAAATAGCATGTTACGTAAGAAATTAACGGTTGGTTGCACATGGAATGCGCGGTTGTTGAAAAAGCTCGTATTTTGAAATCCGGTTATATTATGCTTTCGAACTTGGATTACAGCAGAATGAGGCGACTTATTGCAATAACTTAAACGCTGGTCTACTTACAATTACCTAATTAATCCAAAATAACCGATAAAAACCGAATCGGTGACAATAAATTTTATCCGTTCAAAATAAGTAAGGCTAACCATCAGGGATTTTTGCAAAAAAAAATGAAAAAGAATTATTGTTGAAATTCCGGCTCAAAATGATTATAGGTAATGAAAATAGCATGTTACGTAAGAAATTAACGGTTGGTTGCACATGGAATGCGCGGTTGTTGAAAAAGCTCGTACTTTGAAATCCGGTTATATTATGCCATCGAACTTGGATTACAGCAGAATGGTCTACTTACAATTACCTAATTAATCCAAAATAACCGATAAAAACCGAATCGGTGACAATAAATTTTATCCGTTCAAAATAAGTAAGGCTAACAACCATCAGGGATTTTTGCAAAAAAATTGAAAAAAATTTACTGTTGAAATTCCGGCTCAAAATGATTATAGGTAATGAAAATAGCATATTACGTAAGAAATTAACGGTTGGTTGCACATGGAATGCGCGGTTGTTGAAAAAGCTCGTATTTTGAAATCCGGTTATATTATGCCATCGAACTTGGATTACAGCAGAATGAGGCGACTTATTGCAATAACTTAAGCGCTGGTCTACTTACAATTACCTAATTAATCCAAAATAACCGATAAAAACCGAATCGGTGACAATAAATTTTATCCGTTCAAAATAAATAAGGCTAACCATCAGGGATTTTTGCAAAAAAATTGAAAAAAATTTATTGTTGAAATTCCGGCTCAAAATGATTATAGGTTATGAAAATAGCATGTTACGTAAGAAATTAACGGTTGGTTGCACATGGAATGCGCGGTTGTTGAAAAAGCTCGTATTTTGAAATCCGGTTATATTATGCTTTCGAACTTGGATTACAGCAGAATGAGGCGACTTATTGCAATAACTTAAACGCTGGTCTACTTACAATTACCTAATTAATCCAAAATAACCGATAAAAACCGAATCGGTGACAATAAATTTTATCCGTTCAAAATAAGTAAGGCTAACCATCAGGGATTTTTGCAAAAAAAAATGAAAAAGAATTATTGTTGAAATTCCGGCTCAAAATGATTATAGGTAATGAAAATAGCATGTTACGTAAGAAATTAACGGTTGGTTGCACATGGAATGCGCGGTTGTTGAAAAAGCTCGTATTTTGAAATCCGGTTATATTATGCCATCGAACTTGGATTACAGCAGAATGAGGCGACTTATTGCAATAACTTAAACGCTGGTCTACTTACAATTACCTAATTAATCCAAAATAACCGATAAAAACCGAATCGGTGACAATAAATTTTATCCGTTCAAAATAAGTAAGGCTAACCATCAGGGATTTTTGCAAAAAAAAATGAAAAAGAATTATTGTTGAAATTCCGGCTCAAAATGATTATAGGTAATGAAAATAGCATGTTACGTAAGAAATTAACGGTTGGTTGCACATGGAATGCGCGGTTGTTGAAAAAGCTCGTATTTTGAAATCCGGTTATATTATGCCATCGAACTTGGATTACAGCAGAATGAGGCGACTTATTGCAATAACTTAAACGCTGGTCTACTTACAATTACCTAATTAATCCAAAATAACCGATAAAAACCGAATCGGTGACAATAAATTTTATCCGTTCAAAATAAGTAAGGCTAACCATCAGGGATTTTTGCAAAAAAAAATGAAAAAGAATTATTGTTGAAATTCCGGCTCAAAATGATTATAGGTAATGAAAATAGCATGTTACGTAAGAAATTAACGGTTGGTTGCACATGGAATGCGCGGTTGTTGAAAAAGCTCGTATTTTGAAATCCGGTTATATTATGCCATCGAACTTGGATTACAGCAGAATGAGGCGACTTATTGCAATAACTTAAACGCTGGTCTACTTACAATTACCTAATTAATCCAAAATAACCGATAAAAACCGAATCGGTGACAATAAATTTTATCCGTTCAAAATAAGTAAGGCTAACCATCAGGGATTTTTGCAAAAAAAAATGAAAAAGAATTATTGTTGAAATTCCTGCTCAAAATGATTATAGGTAATGAAAATAGCATGTTACGTAAGAAATTAACGGTTGGTTGCACATGGAATGCGCGGTTGTTGAAAAAGCTCGTATTTTGAAATCCGGTTATATTATGCCATCGAACTTGGATTACAGCAGAATGAGGCGACTTATTGCAATAACTTAAACGCTGGTCTACTTACAATTACCTAATTAATCCAAAATAACCGATAAAAACCGAATCGGTGACAATAAATTTTATCCGTTCAAAATAAGTAAGGCTAACATCAGGGATTTTTGCAAAAAAATTGGAAAAAATTTATTGTTGAAATTCCGGCTAAAAATGATTATAGGTAATGAAAATAGCATGTTACGTAAGAAATTAACGGTTGGTTGCACATGGAATGCGCGGTTATTGAAAAAGCTCGTATTTTGAAATCCGGTTATATTATGCCTTCGAACTTGGATTACAGCAGAATGAGGCGACTTATTGCAATAACTTAAACGCTGGTCTACTTACAATTACCTAATTAATCCAAAATAACCGATAAAAACCGAATCGGTGACAATAAATTTTATCCGTTCAAAATAAGTAAGGCTAACCATCAGGGATTTTTGCAAAAAAAATGAAAAAGAATTATTGTTGAAATTCCGGCTCAAAATGATTATAGGTAATGAAAATAGCATATTACGTAAGAAATTAACGGTTGGTTGCACATGGAATGCGCGGTTGTTGAAAAAGCTCGTACTTTGAAATCCGGTTATATTATGCCATCGAACTTGGATTACAGCAGAATGGTCTACTTACAATTACCTAATTAATCCAAAATAACCGATAAAAACCGAATCGGTGACAATAAATTTTATCCGTTCAAAATAAGTAAGGCTAACAACCATCATGGATTTTTGCAAAAAAATTGTAAAAAATTTATTGTTGAAATTCCGGCTCAAAATGATTATAGGTAATGAAAATAGCATGTTACGTAAGAAATCAACGGTTGGTTGCACATGGAATGCGCGGTTGTTGAAAAAGCTCGTATTTTGAAATCCGGTTATATTATGCCATCGAACTTGGATTACAGCAGAATGAGGCGACTTATTGCAATAACTTAAGCGCTGGTCTACTTACAATTACCTAATTAATCCAAAATAACCGATAAAAACCGAATCGGTGACAATAAATTTTATCCGTTCAAAATAAATAAGGCTAACTAACCATCAGGGATTTTTGCAAAAAAAATGAAAAAGAATTATTGCTGAAATTCCGGCTCAAAATGATTATAGGTAATGAAAATAGCATATTACGTAAGAAATTAACGGTTAGTTGCACATGGAATGCGCGGTTGTTGAAAAAGCTCGTATTTTGAAATCCGGTTATATTATGCCATCGAACTTGGATTACAGCAGAATGAGGCGACTTATTGCAATAACTTAAACGCTGGTCTACTTACAATGACCTAATTAATCCAAAATAACCGATAAAAACCGAATCGGTGACAATAAATTTTATCCGTTCAAAATAAGTAAGGCTACATCAGGGATTTTTGCAAAAAAATTGAAAAAAATTTATTGTTGAAATTCCGGCTCAAAATGATTATAGGTAATGAAAATAGCATATTACGTAAGGAATTAACGGTTGGTTGCACATGGAATGCGCGGTTATTGAAAAAGCTCGTATTTTGAAATCCGGTTATATTATGCCATCGAACTTGGATTACAGCAGAATGAGGCGACTTATTGCAATAACTTAAACGCTGGTCTACTTACAATTACCTAATTAATCCAAAATAACCGATAAAAACCGAATCGGTGACAATAAATTTTATCCGTTCAAAATAAGTAAGGCTAACCATCAGGGATTTTTGCAAAAAAATTGAAAAAAATTTATTGTTGAAATTCCGGCTCAAAATGATTATAGGTAATGAAAATAGCATATTACGTAAGAAATTAACGGTTGGTTGCACATGGAATGCGCGGTTGTTGAAAAAGCTCGTATTTTGAAATCCGGTTATATTATGCCATCGAACTTGGATTACAGCAGAATGAGGCGACTTATTGCAATAACTTAAACGCTGGTCTACTTACAATTACCTAATTAATCCAAAATAACCGATAAAAACCGAATCGGTGACAATAAATTTTATCCGTTCAAAATAAGTAAGGCTAACCATCAGGGATTTTTGCAAAAAAATTGAAAAAAATTTATTGTTGAAATTCCGGCTCAAAATGATTATAGGTAATGAAAATAGCATGTTACGTAAGAAATTAACGGTTGGTTGCACATGGAATGCGCGGTTGTTGAAAAAGCTCGTATTTTGAAATCCGGTTATATTATGCCTTCGAACTTGGATTACAGCAGAATGAGGCGACTTATTGCAATAACTTAAACGCTGGTCTACTTACAATTACCTAATTAATCCAAAATAACCGATAAAAACCGAATCGGTGACAATAAATTTTATCCGTTCAAAATAAGTAAGGCTAACCATCAGGGATTTTTGCAAAAAAATTGAAAAAAATTTATTGTTGAAATTCCGGCTCAAAATGATTATAGGTAATGAAAATAGCATATTACGTAAGGAATTAATGGTTGGTGGCACATGGAATGCGCGGTTATTGAAAAAGCTCGTATTTTGAAATCCGGTTATATTATGCCATCGAACTTGGATTACAGCAGAATGAGGCGACTTATTGCAATAACTTAAACGCTGGTCTACTTACAATTACCTAATTAATCCAAAATAACCGATAAAAACAGAATCGGTGACAATAAATTTTATCCGTTCAAAATAAGTAAGGCTAACCATCAGGGATTTTTGCAAAAAAATTGAAAAAAATTTATTGTTGAAATTCCGGCTCAAAATGATTATAGGTAATGAAAATAGCATATTACGTAAGGAATTAATGGTTGGTGGCACATGGAATGCGCGGTTATTGAAAAAGCTCGTATTTTGAAATCCGGTTATATTATGCCATCAAACTTGGATTACAGCAGAATGAGGCGACTTATTGCAATAACTTAAACGCTGGTCTACTTACAATTACCTAATTAATCCAAAATAACCGATAAAAACCGAATCGGTGACAATAAATTTTATCCGTTCAAAATAAGTAAGGCTAACCCATCAGGGATTTTTGCAAAAAAATTGAAAAAAATTTATTGTTGAAATTCCGGCTCAAAATGATTATAGGTAATGAAAATAGCATATTACGTAAGAAATTAACGGTTGGTTGCACATGGAATGCGCGGTTGTTGAAAAAGCTCGTACTTTGAAATCCGGTTATATTATGCCATCGAACTTGGATTACAGCAGAATGGTCTACTTACAATTACCTAATTAATCCAAAATAACCGATAAAAACCGAATCGGTGACAATAAATTTTATCCGTTCAAAATAAGTAAGGCTAACAACCATCAGGGATTTTTGCAAAAAAATTGAAAAAAATTTATTGTTGAAATTCCGGCTCAAAATGATTATAGGTAATGAAAATAGCATATTACGTAAGAAATTAACGGTTGGTTGCACATGGAATGCGCGGTTGTTGAAAAAGCTCGTATTTTGAAATCCGGTTATATTATGCCATCGAACTTGGATTACAGCAGAATGAGGCGACTTATTGCAATAACTTAAGCGCTGGTCTACTTACAATTACCTAATTAATCCAAAATAACCGATAAAAACCGAATCGGTGACAATAAATTTTATCCGTCCAAAATAAATAAGGCTAACCATCAGGGATTTTTGCAAAAAAAATGAAAAAGAATTATTGTTGAAATTCCGGCTCAAAATTATTATAGGTAATGAAAATAGCATATTACGTAAGAAATTAACGGTTGGTTGCACATGGAATGCGCGGTTGTTGAAAAAGCTCGTATTTTGAAATCCGGTTATATTATGCCTTCGAACTTGGATTACAGCAGAATGAGGCAACTTATTGCAATAACTTAAACGCTGGTCTACTTACAATTACCTAATTAATCCAAAATAACCGATAAAAACCGAATCGGTGACAAAAAATTTTATCCGTTCAAAATAAGTAAGGCTAACCATCAGGGATTTTTGCAAAAAAAAATGAAAAAGAATTATTGTTGAAATTCCGGCTCAAAATGATTATAGGTAATGAAAATAGCATGTTACGTAAGAAATTAACGGTTGGTTGCACATGGAATGCGCGGTTGTTGAAAAAGCTCGTATTTTGAAATCCGGTTATATTATGCCATCGAACTTGGATTACAGCAGAATGAGGCGACTTATTGCAATAACTTAAACGCTGGTCTACTTACAATTACCTAATTAATCCAAAATAACCGATAAAAACCGAATCGGTGACAATAAATTTTATCCGTTCAAAATAGTTAGCCTTACTTATTCAGGGATTTCACTTCATCAGGGATTTTTGCAAAAAAATTGAAAAAAATTTATTGTTGAAATTCCGGCTCAAAATGATTATAGGTTATGAAAATAGCATGTTACGTAAGAAATTAACGGTTGGTTGCACATGGAATGCGCGGTTGTTGAAAAAGCTCGTATTTTGAAATCCGGTTATATTATGCTTTCGAACTTGGATTACAGCAGAATGAGGCGACTTATTGCAATAACTTAAACGCTGGTCTACTTACAATTACCTAATTAATCCAAAATAACCGATAAAAACCGAATCGGTGACAATAAATTTTATCCGTTCAAAATAAGTAAGGCTAACCATCAGGGATTTTTGCAAAAAAAAATGAAAAAGAATTATTGTTGAAATTCCGGCTCAAAATGATTATAGGTAATGAAAATAGCATGTTACGTAAGAAATTAACGGTTGGTTGCACATGGAATGCGCGGTTGTTGAAAAAGCTCGTATTTTGAAATCCGGTTATATTATGCCATCGAACTTGGATTACAGCAGAATGAGGCGACTTATTGCAATAACTTAAACGCTGGTCTACTTACAATTACCTAATTAATCCAAAATAACCGATAAAAACCGAATCGGTGACAATAAATTTTATCCGTTCAAAATAAGTAAGGCTAACCATCAGGGATTTTTGCAAAAAAATTGAAAAAAATTTATTGTTGAAATTCCGGCTCAAAATGATTATAGGTAATGAAAATAGCATATTACGTAAGAAATTAACGGTTGGTTGCACATGGAATGCGCGGTTGTTGAAAAAGCTCGTATTTTGAAATCCGGTTATATTATGCCATCGAACTTGGATTACAGCAGAATGAGGCGACTTATTGCAATAACTTAAACGCTGGTCTACTTACAATTACCTAATTAATCCAAAATAACCGATAAAAACCGAATCGGTGACAATAAATTTTATCCGTTCAAAATAAGTAAGGCTAACCATCAGGGATTTTTGCAAAAAAGTTGAAAAAAATTTATTGTTGAAATTCCGGCTCAAAATGATTATAGGTAATGAAAATAGCATATTACGTAAGAAATTAACGGTTGGTTGCACATGGAATGCGCGGTTGTTGAAAAAGCTCGTATTTTGAAATCCGGTTATATTATGCCATCGAACTTGGATTACAGCAGAATGAGGCGACTTATTGCAATAACTTAAACGCTGGTCTACTTACAATTACCCAATTAATCCAAAATAACCGATAAAAACCGAATCGGTGACAATAAATTTTATCCGTTCAAAATAAGTAAGGCTAACCATCAGGGATTTTTGCAAAAAAAATGAAAAAGAATTATTGTTGAAATTCCGGCTCAAAATGATTATAGGTAATGAAAATAGCATGTTACGTAAGAAATTAACGGTTGGTTGCACATGGAATGCGCGGTTGTTGAAAAAGCTCGTATTTTGAAATCCGGTTATATTATGCCATCGAACTTGGATTACAGCAGAATGAGGCGACTTATTGCAATAACTTAAACGCTGGTCTACTTACAATTACCTAATTAATCCAAAATAACCGATAAAAACCGAATCGGTGACAATAAATTTTATCCGTTCAAAATAAGTAAGGCTAACCATCAGGGATTTTTGCAAAAAAATTGAAAAAAAATTATTGTTGAAATTCCGGCTCAAAATGATTATAGGTAATGAAAATAGCATATTACGTAAGAAATTAACGGTTGGTTGCACATGGAATGCGCGGTTGTTGAAAAAGCTCGTATTTTGAAATCCGGTTATATTATGCCATCGAACTTGGATTACAGCAGAATGAGGCGACTTATTGCAATAACTTAAACGCTGGTCTACTTACAATTACCTAATTAATCCAAAATAACCGATAAAAACCGAATCGGTGACAATAAATTTTATCCGTTCAAAATAAGTAAGGCTAACCATCAGGGTTTGCAAAAAAATTGAAATAAATTTATTAAAAACCCTTCCATGACCTGATTACCAATAGCAAACAAGATTTATGAAACATGAACATCATCTCGCATATCAACTGTTAATCAACTCAGTCAGTCGTGTAGCACAACAGGACCCCAGCAAGCACCACAAACCGAATTAATAACAAACTTAGAATCAATCATCGCACGTATTGAAGGCATGTTGCCCTAACTAAGCTCACGAAGATCCTAATCCAAAATAACCGATAAAAACCGAATCGGTGACAATAAATTTTATCCGTTCAAAATAAGTAAGGCTAACCATCAGGGATTTTTGCAAAAAAATTGAAAAAAATTTATTGTTGAAATTCCGGCTCAAAATGATTATAGGTAATGAAAATAGCATATTACGTAAGAAATTAACGGTTGGTTGCACATGGAATACGCGGTTGTTGAAAAAGCTCGTATTTTGAAATCCGGTTATATTATGCCTTCGAACTTGGATTACAGCAGAATGAGGCGACTTATTGCAATAACTTAAACGCTGGTCTACTTACAATTACCTAATTAATCCAAAATAACCGATAAAAACCGAATCGGTGACAATAAATTTTATCCGTTCAAAATAAGTAAGGCTAACCATCAGGGATTTTTGCAAAAAAATTGAAAAAAATTTATTGTTGAAATTCCGGCTCAAAATGATTATAGGTAATGAAAATAGCATATTACGTAAGAAATTAACGGTTGGTTGCACATGGAATGCGCGGTTGTTGAAAAAGCTCGTATTTTGAAATCCGGTTATATTATGCCATCGAACTTGGATTACAGCAGAATGAGGCGACTTATTGCAATAACTTAAACGCTGGTCTACTTACAATTACCTAATTAATCCAAAATAACCGATAAAAACCGAATCGGTGACAATAAATTTTATCCGTTCAAAATAAGTAAGGCTAACCATCAGGGATTTTTGCAAAAAAATTGAAAAAAATTTATTGTTGAAATTCCGGCTCAAAATGATTATAGGTAATGAAAATAGCATATTACGTAAGAAATTAACGGTTGGTTGCACATGGAACACGCGGTTGTTGAAAAAGCTCGTATTTTGAAATCCGGTTATATTATGCTTCGAACTTGGATTACAGCAGAATGAGGCGACTTATTGCAATAACTTAAACGCTGGTCTACTTACAATTACCTAATTAATCCAAAATAACCGATAAAAACCGAATCGGTGACAATAAATTTTATCCGTTCAAAATAAGTAAGGCTAACCATCAGGGATTTTTGCAAAAAAATTGAAAAAAATTTATTGTTGAAATTCCGGCTCAAAATGATTATAGGTAATGAAAATAGCATATTACGTAAGAAATTAACGGTTGGTTGCACATGGAATACGCGGTTGTTGAAAAAGCTCGTATTTTGAAATCCGGTTATATTATGCCTTCGAACTTGGATTACAGCAGAATGAGGCGACTTATTGCAATAACTTAAACGCTGGTCTACTTACAATTACCTAATTAATCCAAAATAACCGATAAAAACCGAATCGGTGACAATAAATTTTATCCGTTCAAAATAAGTAAGGCTAACCATCAGGGATTTTTGCAAAAAAATTGAAAAAAATTTATTGTTGAAATTCCGGCTCAAAATGATTATAGGTAATGAAAATAGCATATTACGTAAGAAATTAACGGTTGGTTGAACATGGAATGCGCGGTTGTTGAAAAAGCTCGTGTTTTGAAATCCGGTTATATTATGCCTTCGAACTTGGATTACAGCAGAATGAGGCGACTTATTGCAATAACTTAAACGCTGGTCTACTTACAATTACCTAATTAATCCAAAATAACCGATAAAAACCGAATCGGTGACAATAAATTTTATCCGTTCAAAATAAGTAAGGCTAACCATCAGGGATTTTTGCAAAAAAATTGAAAAAAATTTATTGTTGAAATTCCGGCTCAAAATGATTATAGGTAATGAAAATAGCATATTACGTAAGAAATTAACGGTTGGTTGAACATGGAATACGCGGTTGTTGAAAAAGCTCGTATTTTGAAATCCGGTTATATTATGCCTTCGAACTTGGATTACAGCAGAATGAGGCGACTTATTGCAATAACTTAAACGCTGGTCTACTTACAATTACCTAATTAATCCAAAATAACCGATAAAAACCGAATCGGTGACAATAAATTTTATCCGTTCAAAATAAGTAAGGCTAACCATCAGGGATTTTTGCAAAAAAATTGAAAAAAATTTATTGTTGAAATTCCGGCTCAAAATGATTATAGGTAATGAAAATAGCATATTACGTAAGAAATTAACGGTTGGTTGCACATGGAATGCGCGGTTGTTGAAAAAGCTCGTATTTTGAAATCCGGTTATATTATGCCTTCGAACTTGGATTACAGCAGAATGAGGCGACTTATTGCAATAACTTAAACGCTGGTCTACTTACAATTACCTAATTAATCCAAAATAACCGATAAGAACCGAATCGGTGACAATAAATTTTATCCGTTCAAAATAAGTAAGGCTAACCATCAGGGATTTTTGCAAAACAATTGAAAAAAATTTATTGTTGAAATTCCGGCTCAAAATGATTATAGGTAATGAAAATAGCATATTACGTAAGAAATTAACGGTTGGTTGAACATGGAATGCGCGGTTGTTGAAAAAGCTCGTATTTTGAAATCCGGTTATATTATGCCTTCGAACTTGGATTACAGCAGAATGAGGCGACTTATTGCAATAACTTAAACGCTGGTCTACTTACAATTACCTAATTAATCCAAAATAACTGATAAAAACCGAATCGGTGACAATAAATTTTATCCGTTCAAAATAAGTAAGGCTAACCATCAGGGATTTTTGCAAAACAATTGAAAAAAATTTATTGTTGAAATTCCGGCTCAAAATGATTATAGGTAATGAAAATAGCATGTTACGTAAGAAATTAACGGTTGGTTGCACATGGAATGCGCGGTTGTTGAAAAAGCTCGTATTTTGAAATCCGGTTATATTATGCCATCGAACTTGGATTACAGCAGAATGAGGCGACTTATTGCAATAACTTAAACGCTGGTCTACTTACAATTACCTAATTAATCCAAAATAACCGATAAAAACCGAATCGGTGACAATAAATTTTATCCGTTCAAAATAGTTAGCCTTACTGATTCAGGGGATTTCACTTCATCAGGGATTTTTGCAAAAAAATTGAAAAAAATTTATTGTTGAAATTCCGGCTCAAAATGATTATAGGTTATGAAAATAGCATGTTACGTAAGAAATTAACGGTTGGTTGCACATGGAATGCGCGGTTGTTGAAAAAGCTCGTATTTTGAAATCCGGTTATATTATGCTTTCGAACTTGGATTACAGCAGAATGAGGCGACTTATTGCAATAACTTAAACGCTGGTCTACTTACAATTACCTAATTAATCCAAAATAACCGATAAAAACCGAATCGGTGACAATAAATTTTATCCGTTCAAAATAAGTAAGGCTAACCATCAGGGATTTTTGCAAAAAAAATGAAAAAGAATTATTGTTGAAATTCCGGCTCAAAATGATTATAGGTAATGAAAATAGCATGTTACGTAAGAAATTAACGGTTGGTTGCACATGGAATGCGCGGTTGTTGAAAAAGCTCGTATTTTGAAATCCGGTTATATTATGCCATCGAACTTGGATTACAGCAGAATGAGGCGACTTATTGCAATAACTTAAACGCTGGTCTACTTACAATTACCTAATTAATCCAAAATAACCGATAAAAACCGAATCGGTGACAATAAATTTTATCCGTTCAAAATAAGTAAGGCTAACCATCAGGGATTTTTGCAAAAAAATTGAAAAAAATTTATTGTTGAAATTCCGGCTCAAAATGATTATAGGTAATGAAAATAGCATATTACGTAAGAAATTAACGGTTGGTTGCACATGGAATGCGCGGTTGTTGAAAAAGCTCGTATTTTGAAATCCGGTTATATTATGCCATCGAACTTGGATTACAGCAGAATGAGGCGACTTATTGCAATAACTTAAACGCTGGTCTACTTACAATTACCTAATTAATCCAAAATAACCGATAAAAACCGAATCGGTGACAATAAATTTTATCCGTTCAAAATAAGTAAGGCTAACCATCAGGGATTTTTGCAAAAAAGTTGAAAAAAATTTATTGTTGAAATTCCGGCTCAAAATGATTATAGGTAATGAAAATAGCATATTACGTAAGAAATTAACGGTTGGTTGCACATGGAATGCGCGGTTGTTGAAAAAGCTCGTATTTTGAAATCCGGTTATATTATGCCATCGAACTTGGATTACAGCAGAATGAGGCGACTTATTGCAATAACTTAAACGCTGGTCTACTTACAATTACCCAATTAATCCAAAATAACCGATAAAAACCGAATCGGTGACAATAAATTTTATCCGTTCAAAATAAGTAAGGCTAACCATCAGGGATTTTTGCAAAAAAAATGAAAAAGAATTATTGTTGAAATTCCGGCTCAAAATGATTATAGGTAATGAAAATAGCATGTTACGTAAGAAATTAACGGTTGGTTGCACATGGAATGCGCGGTTGTTGAAAAAGCTCGTATTTTGAAATCCGGTTATATTATGCCATCGAACTTGGATTACAGCAGAATGAGGCGACTTATTGCAATAACTTAAACGCTGGTCTACTTACAATTACCTAATTAATCCAAAATAACCGATAAAAACCGAATCGGTGACAATAAATTTTATCCGTTCAAAATAAGTAAGGCTAACCATCAGGGATTTTTGCAAAAAAATTGAAAAAAAATTATTGTTGAAATTCCGGCTCAAAATGATTATAGGTAATGAAAATAGCATATTACGTAAGAAATTAACGGTTGGTTGCACATGGAATGCGCGGTTGTTGAAAAAGCTCGTATTTTGAAATCCGGTTATATTATGCCATCGAACTTGGATTACAGCAGAATGAGGCGACTTATTGCAATAACTTAAACGCTGGTCTACTTACAATTACCTAATTAATCCAAAATAACCGATAAAAACCGAATCGGTGACAATAAATTTTATCCGTTCAAAATAAGTAAGGCTAACCATCAGGGTTTGCAAAAAAATTGAAATAAATTTATTGTTGAAATTCCGGCTCAAAATGATTATAGGTAATGAAAATAGCATATTACGTAAGAAATTAACGGTTGGTTGCACATGGAATGCGCGGTTGTTGAAAAAGCTCGTATTTTGAAATCCGGTTATATTATGCCATCGAACTTGGATTACAGCAGAATGAGGCGACTTATTGCAATAACTTAAACGCTGGTCTACTTACAATTACCTAATTAATCCAAAATAACCGATAAAAACCGAATCGGTGACAATAAATTTTATCCGTTCAAAATAAGTAAGGCTAACCATCAGGGATTTTTGCAAAAAAATTGAAAAAAATTTATTGTTGAAATTCCGGCTCAAAATGATTATAGGTAATGAAAATAGCATATTACGTAAGAAATTAACGGTTGGTTGCACATGGAATACGCGGTTGTTGAAAAAGCTCGTATTTTGAAATCCGGTTATATTATGCCTTCGAACTTGGATTACAGCAGAATGAGGCGACTTATTGCAATAACTTAAACGCTGGTCTACTTACAATTACCTAATTAATCCAAAATAACCGATAAAAACCGAATCGGTGACAATAAATTTTATCCGTTCAAAATAAGTAAGGCTAACCATCAGGGATTTTTGCAAAAAAATTGAAAAAAATTTATTGTTGAAATTCCGGCTCAAAATGATTATAGGTAATGAAAATAGCATATTACGTAAGAAATTAACGGTTGGTTGCACATGGAATGCGCGGTTGTTGAAAAAGCTCGTATTTTGAAATCCGGTTATATTATGCCATCGAACTTGGATTACAGCAGAATGAGGCGACTTATTGCAATAACTTAAACGCTGGTCTACTTACAATTACCTAATTAATCCAAAATAACCGATAAAAACCGAATCGGTGACAATAAATTTTATCCGTTCAAAATAAGTAAGGCTAACCATCAGGGATTTTTGCAAAAAAATTGAAAAAAATTTATTGTTGAAATTCCGGCTCAAAATGATTATAGGTAATGAAAATAGCATATTACGTAAGAAATTAACGGTTGGTTGCACATGGAATGCGCGGTTGTTGAAAAAGCTCGTATTTTGAAATCCGGTTATATTATGCCATCGAACTTGGATTACAGCAGAATGAGGCGACTTATTGCAATAACTTAAACGCTGGTCTACTTACAATTACCTAATTAATCCAAAATAACCGATAAAAACCGAATCGGTGACAATAAATTTTATCCGTTCAAAATAAGTAAGGCTAACCATCAGGGATTTTTGCAAAAAAATTGAAAAAAATTTATTGTTGAAATTCCGGCTCAAAATGATTATAGGTAATGAAAATAGCATATTACGTAAGAAATTAACGGTTGGTTGCACATGGAATACGCGGTTGTTGAAAAAGCTCGTATTTTGAAATCCGGTTATATTATGCCTTCGAACTTGGATTACAGCAGAATGAGGCGACTTATTGCAATAACTTAAACGCTGGTCTACTTACAATTACCTAATTAATCCAAAATAACCGATAAAAACCGAATCGGTGACAATAAATTTTATCCGTTCAAAATAAGTAAGGCTAACCATCAGGGATTTTTGCAAAAAAATTGAAAAAAATTTATTGTTGAAATTCCGGCTCAAAATGATTATAGGTAATGAAAATAGCATATTACGTAAGAAATTAACGGTTGGTTGAACATGGAATGCGCGGTTGTTGAAAAAGCTCGTGTTTTGAAATCCGGTTATATTATGCCTTCGAACTTGGATTACAGCAGAATGAGGCGACTTATTGCAATAACTTAAACGCTGGTCTACTTACAATTACCTAATTAATCCAAAATAACCGATAAAAACCGAATCGGTGACAATAAATTTTATCCGTTCAAAATAAGTAAGGCTAACCATCAGGGATTTTTGCAAAAAAATTGAAAAAAATTTATTGTTGAAATTCCGGCTCAAAATGATTATAGGTAATGAAAATAGCATATTACGTAAGAAATTAACGGTTGGTTGAACATGGAATGCGCGGTTGTTGAAAAAGCTCGTGTTTTGAAATCCGGTTATATTATGCCTTCGAACTTGGATTACAGCAGAATGAGGCGACTTATTGCAATAACTTAAACGCTGGTCTACTTACAATTACCTAATTAATCCAAAATAACCGATAAAAACCGAATCGGTGACAATAAATTTTATCCGTTCAAAATAAGTAAGGCTAACCATCAGGGATTTTTGCAAAAAAATTGAAAAAAATTTATTGTTGAAATTCCGGCTCAAAATGATTATAGGTAATGAAAATAGCATATTACGTAAGAAATTAACGGTTGGTTGAACATGGAATGCGCGGTTGTTGAAAAAGCTCGTGTTTTGAAATCCGGTTATATTATGCCTTCGAACTTGGATTACAGCAGAATGAGGCGACTTATTGCAATAACTTAAACGCTGGTCTACTTACAATTACCTAATTAATCCAAAATAACCGATAAAAACCGAATCGGTGACAATAAATTTTATCCGTTCAAAATAAGTAAGGCTAACCATCAGGGATTTTTGCAAAAAAATTGAAAAAAATTTATTGTTGAAATTCCGGCTCAAAATGATTATAGGTAATGAAAATAGCATATTACGTAAGAAATTAACGGTTGGTTGCACATGGAATGCGCGGTTGTTGAAAAAGCTCGTATTTTGAAATCCGGTTATATTATGCCTTCGAACTTGGATTACAGCAGAATGAGGCGACTTATTGCAATAACTTAAACGCTGGTCTACTTACAATTACCTAATTAATCCAAAATAACCGATAAGAACCGAATCGGTGACAATAAATTTTATCCGTTCAAAATAAGTAAGGCTAACCATCAGGGATTTTTGCAAAACAATTGAAAAAAATTTATTGTTGAAATTCCGGCTCAAAATGATTATAGGTAATGAAAATAGCATATTACGTAAGAAATTAACGGTTGGTTGAACATGGAATGCGCGGTTGTTGAAAAAGCTCGTATTTTGAAATCCGGTTATATTATGCCTTCGAACTTGGATTACAGCAGAATGAGGCGACTTATTGCAATAACTTAAACGCTGGTCTACTTACAATTACCTAATTAATCCAAAATAACTGATAAAAACCGAATCGGTGACAATAAATTTTATCCGTTCAAAATAAGTAAGGCTAACCATCAGGGATTTTTGCAAAAAAATTGAAAAAAATTTATTGTTGAAATTCCGGCTCAAAATGATTATAGGTAATGAAAATAGCATATTACGTAAGAAATTAACGGTTGGTTGCACATGGAATACGCGGTTGTTGAAAAAGCTCGTATTTTGAAATCCGGTTATATTATGCCTTCGAACTTGGATTACAGCAGAATGAGGCGACTTATTGCAATAACTTAAACGCTGGTCTACTTACAATTACCTAATTAATCCAAAATAACCGATAAAAACCGAATCGGTGACAATAAATTTTATCCGTTCAAAATAAGTAAGGCTAACCATCAGGGATTTTTGCAAAAAAATTGAAATAAATTTATTGTTGAAATTCCGGCTCAAAATGATTATAGGTAATGAAAATAGCATATTACGTAAGAAATTAACGGTTGGTTGCACATGGAATGCGCGGTTGTTGAAAAAGCTCGTATTTTGAAATCCGGTTATATTATGCCTTCGAACTTGGATTACAGCAGAATGAGGCGACTTATTGCAATAACTTAAACGCTGGTCTACTTACAATTACCTAATTAATCCAAAATAACCGATAAAAACCGAATCGGTGACAATAAATTTTATCCGTTCAAAATAAGTAAGGCTAACCATCAGGGATTTTTGCAAAAAAATTGAAATAAATTTATTGTTGAAATTCCGGCTCAAAATGATTATAGGTAATGAAAATAGCATATTACGTAAGAAATTAACGGTTGGTTGCACATGGAATGCGCGGTTGTTGAAAAAGCTCGTATTTTGAAATCCGGTTATATTATGCCATCGAACTTGGATTACAGCAGAATGAGGCGACTTATTGCAATAACTTAAACGCTGGTCTACTTACAATTACCTAATTAATCCAAAATAACCGATAAAAACCGAATCGGTGACAATAAATTTTATCCGTTCAAAATAAGTAAGGCTAACCATCAGGGATTTTTGCAAAAAAATTGAAATAAATTTATTGTTGAAATTCCGGCTCAAAATGATTATAGGTAATGAAAATAGCATATTACGTAAGAAATTAACGGTTGGTTGCACATGGAATGCGCGGTTGTTGAAAAAGCTCGTATTTTGAAATCCGGTTATATTATGCCATCGAACTTGGATTACAGCAGAATGAGGCGACTTATTGCAATAACTTAAACGCTGGTCTACTTACAATTACCTAATTAATCCAAAATAACCGATAAAAACCGAATCGGTGACAATAAATTTTATCCGTTCAAAATAAGTAAGGCTAACCATCAGGGATTTTTGCAAAAAAATTGAAAAAAATTTATTGTTGAAATTCCGGCTCAAAATGATTATAGGTAATGAAAATAGCATATTACGTAAGAAATTAACGGTTGGTTGCACATGGAATGCGCGGTTGTTGAAAAAGCTCGTATTTTGAAATCCGGTTATATTATGCCATCGAACTTGGATTACAGCAGAATGAGGCGACTTATTGCAATAACTTAAACGCTGGTCTACTTACAATTACCTAATTAATCCAAAATAACCGATAAAAACCGAATCGGTGACAATAAATTTTATCCGTTCAAAATAAGTAAAGCTAACCATCAGGGATTTTTGCAAAAAAATTGAAATAAATTTATTGTTGAAATTCCGGCTCAAAATGATTATAGGTAATGAAAATAGCATATTACGTAAGAAATTAACGGTTGGTTGAACATGGAATGCGCGGTTGTTGAAAAAGCTCGTGTTTTGAAATCCGGTTATATTATGCCTTCGAACTTGGATTACAGCAGAATGAGGCGACTTATTGCAATAACTTAAACGCTGGTCTACTTACAATTACCTAATTAATCCAAAATAACCGATAAAAACCGAATCGGTGACAATAAATTTTATCCGTTCAAAATAAGTAAGGCTAACCATCAGGGATTTTTGCAAAAAAATTGAAAAAAATTTATTGTTGAAATTCCGGCTCAAAATGATTATAGGTAATGAAAATAGCATATTACGTAAGAAATTAACGGTTGGTTGCACATGGAATGCGCGGTTGTTGAAAAAGCTCGTATTTTGAAATCCGGTTATATTATGCCATCGAACTTGGATTACAGCAGAATGAGGCGACTTATTGCAATAACTTAAACGCTGGTCTACTTACAATTACCTAATTAATCCAAAATAACCGATAAAAACCGAATCGGTGACAATAAATTTTATCCGTTCAAAATAAGTAAGGCTAACCATCAGGGATTTTTGCAAAAAAATTGAAATAAATTTATTGTTGAAATTCCGGCTCAAAATGATTATAGGTAATGAAAATAGCATATTACGTAAGAAATTAACGGTTGGTTGAACATGGAATGCGCGGTTGTTGAAAAAGCTCGTGTTTTGAAATCCGGTTATATTATGCCTTCGAACTTGGATTACAGCAGAATGAGGCGACTTATTGCAATAACTTAAACGCTGGTCTACTTACAATTACCTAATTAATCCAAAATAACCGATAAAAACCGAATCGGTGACAATAAATTTTATCCGTTCAAAATAAGTAAGGCTAACCATCAGGGATTTTTGCAAAAAAATTGAAAAAGAATTATTGTTGAAATTCCGGCTCAAAATGATTATAGGTAATGAAAATAGCATATTACGTAAGAAATTAACGGTTGGTTGCACATGGAATGCGCGGTTGTTGAAAAAGCTCGTATTTTGAAATCCGGTTATATTATGCCATCGAACTTGGATTACAGCAGAATGAGGCGACTTATTGCAATAAATTAAACGCTGGTCTACTTACAATTACCTAATTAATCCAAAATAACCGATAAAAACCGAATCGGTGACAATAAATTTTATCCGTTCAAAATAAGTAAGGCTAACCATCAGGGATTTTTGCAAAAAAATTGAAAAAAATTTATTGTTGAAATTCCGGCTCAAAATGATTATAGGTAATGAAAATAGCATATTACGTAAGAAATTAACGGTTGGTTGCACATGGAATGCGCGGTTGTTGAAAAAGCTCGTGTTTTGAAATCCGGTTATATTATGCCTTCGAACTTGGATTACAGCAGAATGAGGCGACTTATTGCAATAACTTAAACGCTGGTCTACTTACAATTACCTAATTAATCCAAAATAACCGATAAAAACCGAATCGGTGACAATAAATTTTATCCGTTCAAAATAAGTAAGGCTAACCATCAGGGATTTTTGCAAAAAAATTGAAAAAGAATTATTGTTGAAATTCCGGCTCAAAATGATTATAGGTAATGAAAATAGCATATTACGTAAGAAATTAACGGTTGGTTGCACATGGAATGCGCGGTTGTTGAAAAAGCTCGTATTTTGAAATCCGGTTATATTATGCCATCGAACTTGGATTACAGCAGAATGAGGCGACTTATTGCAATAACTTAAACGCTGGTCTACTTACAATTACCTAATTAATCCAAAATAACCGATAAAAACCGAATCGGTGACAATAAATTTTATCCGTTCAAAATAAGTAAGGCTAACCATCAGGGATTTTTGCAAAAAAATTGAAAAAAATTTATTGTTGAAATTCCGGCTCAAAATGATTATAGGTAATGAAAATAGCATATTACGTAAGAAATTAACGGTTGGTTGAACATGGAATGCGCGGTTGTTGAAAAAGCTCGTGTTTTGAAATCCGGTTATATTATGCCTTCGAACTTGGATTACAGCAGAATGAGGCGACTTATTGCAATAACTTAAACGCTGGTCTACTTACAATTACCTAATTAATCCAAAATAACCGATAAAAACCGAATCGGTGACAATAAATTTTATCCGTTCAAAATAAGTAAGGCTAACCATCAGGGATTTTTGCAAAAAAATTGAAATAAATTTATTGTTGAAATTCCGGCTCAAAATGATTATAGGTAATGAAAATAGCATATTACGTAAGAAATTAACGGTTGGTTGCACATGGAATGCGGGGTTGTTGAAAAAGCTCGTATTTTGAAATCCGGTTATATTATGCCATCGAACTTGGATTACAGCAGAATGAGGCGACTTATTGCAATAACTTAAACGCTGGTCTACTTACAATTACCTAATTAATCCAAAATAACCGATAAAAACCGAATCGGTGACAATAAATTTTATCCGTTCAAAATAAGTAAGGCTAACCATCAGGGATTTTTGCAAAAAAATTGAAAAAAATTTATTGTTGAAATTCCGGCTCAAAATGATTATAGGTAATGAAAATAGCATATTACGTAAGAAATTAACGGTTGGTTGCACATGGAATGCGCGGTTGTTGAAAAAGCTCGTATTTTGAAATCCGGTTATATTATGCCATCGAACTTGGATTACAGCAGAATGAGGCGACTTATTGCAATAACTTAAACGCTGGTCTACTTACAATTACCTAATTAATCCAAAATAACCGATAAAAACCGAATCGGTGACAATAAATTTTATCCGTTCAAAATAAGTAAGGCTAACCATCAGGGATTTTTGCAAAAAAATTGAAATAAATTTATTGTTGAAATTCCGGCTCAAAATGGTTATAGGTAATGAAAATAGCATATTACGTAAGAAATTAACGGTTGGTTGAACATGGAATGCGCGGTTGTTGAAAAAGCTCGTGTTTTGAAATCCGGTTATATTATGCCTTCGAACTTGGATTACAGCAGAATGAGGCGACTTATTGCAATAACTTAAACGCTGGTCTACTTACAATTACCTAATTAATCCAAAATAACCGATAAAAACCGAATCGGTGACAATAAATTTTATCCGTTCAAAATAAGTAAGGCTAACCATCAGGGATTTTTGCAAAAAAATTGAAAAAAATTTATTGTTGAAA
Organism: Nephrotoma guestfalica; assembly: GCA_963691935.1. Taxonomy (NCBI): domain Eukaryota; kingdom Metazoa; phylum Arthropoda; class Insecta; order Diptera; family Tipulidae; genus Nephrotoma; species Nephrotoma guestfalica. The sequence continues at coordinate 8,557 of CAVNVL010000052.1, read as the reverse complement.
TTCCGGCTCAAAATGATTATAGGTAATGAAAATAGCATATTACGTAAGAAATTAACGGTTGGTTGCACATGGAATGCGCGGTTGTTGAAAAAGCTCGTATTTTGAAATCCGGTTATATTATGCCATCGAACTTGGATTACAGCAGAATGAGGCGACTTATTGCAATAACTTAAACGCTGGTCTACTTACAATTACCTAATTAATCCAAAATAACCGATAAAAACCGAATCGGTGACAATAAATTTTATCCGTTCAAAATAAGTAAAGCTAACCATCAGGGATTTTTGCAAAAAAATTGAAATAAATTTATTGTTGAAATTCCGGCTCAAAATGATTATAGGTAATGAAAATAGCATATTACGTAAGAAATTAACGGTTGGTTGAACATGGAATGCGCGGTTGTTGAAAAAGCTCGTGTTTTGAAATCCGGTTATATTATGCCTTCGAACTTGGATTACAGCAGAATGAGGCGACTTACTGCAATAACTTAAACGCTGGTCTACTTACAATTACCTAATTAATCCAAAATAACCGATAAAAACCGAATCGGTGACAATAAATTTTATCCGTTCAAAATAAGTAAAGCTAACCATCAGGGATTTTTGCAAAAAAATTGAAATAAATTTATTGTTGAAATTCCGGCTCAAAATGATTATAGGTAATGAAAATAGCATATTACGTAAGAAATTAACGGTTGGTTGAACATGGAATGCGCGGTTGTTGAAAAAGCTCGTGTTTTGAAATCCGGTTATATTATGCCTTCGAACTTGGATTACAGCAGAATGAGGCGACTTATTGCAATAACTTAAACGCTGGTCTACTTACAATTACCTAATTAATCCAAAATAACCGATAAAAACCGAATCGGTGACAATAAATTTTATCCGTTCAAAATAAGTAAGGCTAACCATCAGGGATTTTTGCAAAAAAATTGAAAAAAATTTATTGTTGAAATTCCGGCTCAAAATGATTATAGGTAATGAAAATAGCATATTACGTAAGAAATTAACGGTTGGTTGCACATGGAATGCGCGGTTGTTGAAAAAGCTCGTATTTTGAAATCCGGTTATATTATGCCATCGAACTTGGATTACAGCAGAATGAGGCGACTTATTGCAATAACTTAAACGCTGGTCTACTTACAATTACCTAATTAATCCAAAATAACCGATAAAAACCGAATCGGTGACAATAAATTTTATCCGTTCAAAATAAGTAAGGCTAACCATCAGGGATTTTTGCAAAAAAATTGAAAAAAATTTATTGTTGAAATTCCGGCTCAAAATGATTATAGGTAATGAAAATAGCATATTACGTAAGAAATTAACGGTTGGTTGCACATGGAATGCGCGGTTGTTGAAAAAGCTCGTATTTTGAAATCCGGTTATATTATGCCATCGAACTTGGATTACAGCAGAATGAGGCGACTTATTGCAATAACTTAAACGCTGGTCTACTTACAATTACCTAATTAATCCAAAATAACCGATAAAAACCGAATCGGTGACAATAAATTTTATCCGTTCAAAATAAGTAAGGCTAACCATCAGGGATTTTTGCAAAAAAATTGAAATAAATTTATTGTTGAAATTCCGGCTCAAAATGATTATAGGTAATGAAAATAGCATATTACGTAAGAAATTAACGGTTGGTTGCACATGGAATGCGCGGTTGTTGAAAAAGCTCGTATTTTGAAATCCGGTTATATTATGCCATCGAACTTGGATTACAGCAGAATGAGGCGACTTATTGCAATAACTTAAACGCTGGTCTACTTACAATTACCTAATTAATCCAAAATAACCGATAAAAACCGAATCGGTGACAATAAATTTTATCCGTTCAAAATAAGTAAGGCTAACCATCAGGGATTTTTGCAAAAAAATTGAAATAAATTTATTGTTGAAATTCCGGCTCAAAATGATTATAGGTAATGAAAATAGCATATTACGTAAGAAATTAACGGTTGGTTGCACATGGAATGCGCGGTTGTTGAAAAAGCTCGTATTTTGAAATCCGGTTATATTATGCCATCGAACTTGGATTACAGCAGAATGAGGCGACTTATTGCAATAACTTAAACGCTGGTCTACTTACAATTACCTAATTAATCCAAAATAACCGATAAAAACCGAATCGGTGACAATAAATTTTATCCTTTCAAAATAAGTAAGGCTAACCATCAGGGATTTTTGCAAAAAAATTGAAATAAATTTATTGTTGAAATTCCGGCTCAAAATGATTATAGGTAATGAAAATAGCATATTACGTAAGAAATTAACGGTTGGTTGCACATGGAATGCGCGGTTGTTGAAAAAGCTCGTGTTTTGAAATCCGGTTATATTATGCCTTCGAACTTGGATTACAGCAGAATGAGGCGACTTATTGCAATAACTTAAACGGTGGTCTACTTACAATTACCTAATTAATTCAAAATAACCGATAAAAACCGAATCGGTGACAATAAATTTTATCCGTTCAAAATAAGTAAGGCTAACCATCAGGGATTTTTGCAAAAAAATTGAAAAAAATTTATTGTTGAAATTCCGGCTCAAAATGATTATATGTAATGAAAATAGCATATTACGTAAGAAATTAACGGTTGGTTGCACATGGAATGCGCGGTTGTTGAAAAAGCTCGTGTTTTGAAATCCGGTTATATTATGCCTTCGAACTTGGATTACAGCAGAATGAGGCGACTTATTGCAATAACTTAAACGCTGGTCTACTTACAATTACCTAATTAATCCAAAATAACCGATAAAAACCGAATCGGTGACAATAAATTTTATCCGTTCAAAATAAGTAAGGCTAACCATCAGGGATTTTTGCAAAAAAATTGAAAAAGAATTATTGTTGAAATTCCGGCTCAAAATGATTATAGGTAATGAAAATAGCATATTACGTAAGAAATTAACGGTTGGTTGCACATGGAATGCGCGGTTGTTGAAAAAGCTCGTATTTTGAAATCCGGTTATATTATGCCATCGAACTTGGATTACAGCAGAATGAGGCGACTTATTGCAATAACTTAAACGCTGGTCTACTTACAATTACCTAATTAATCCAAAATAACCGATAAAAACCGAATCGGTGACAATAAATTTTATCCGTTCAAAATAAGTAAGGCTAACCATCAGGGATTTTTGCAAAAAAATTGAAAAAAATTTATTGTTGAAATTCCGGCTCAAAATGATTATAGGTAATGAAAATAGCATATTACGTAAGAAATTAACGGTTGGTTGCACATGGAATGCGCGGTTGTTGAAAAAGCTCGTATTTTGAAATCCGGTTATATTATGCCATCGAACTTGGATTACAGCAGAATGAGGCGACTTATTGCAATAAATTAAACGCTGGTCTACTTACAATTACCTAATTAATCCAAAATAACCGATAAAAACCGAATCGGTGACAATAAATTTTATCCGTTCAAAATAAGTAAGGCTAACCATCAGGGATTTTTGCAAAAAAATTGAAAAAAATTTATTGTTGAAATTCCGGCTCAAAATGATTATAGGTAATGAAAATAGCATATTACGTAAGAAATTAACGGTTGGTTGCACATGGAATGCGCGGTTGTTGAAAAAGCTCGTGTTTTGAAATCCGGTTATATTATGCCTTCGAACTTGGATTACAGCAGAATGAGGCGACTTATTGCAATAACTTAAACGCTGGTCTACTTACAATTACCTAATTAATCCAAAATAACCGATAAAAACCGAATCGGTGACAATAAATTTTATCCGTTCAAAATAAGTAAGGCTAACCATCAGGGATTTTTGCAAAAAAATTGAAAAAAATTTATTGTTGAAATTCCGGCTCAAAATGATTATAGGTAATGAAAATAGCATATTACGTAAGAAATTAACGGTTGGTTGCACATGGAATGCGCGGTTGTTGAAAAAGCTCGTGTTTTGAAATCCGGTTATATTATGCCTTCGAACTTGGATTACAGCAGAATGAGGCGACTTATTGCAATAACTTAAACGCTGGTCTACTTACAATTACCTAATTAATCCAAAATAACCGATAAAAACCGAATCGGTGACAATAAATTTTATCCGTTCAAAATAAGTAAGGCTAACCATCAGGGATTTTTGCAAAAAAATTGAAAAAGAATTATTGTTGAAATTCCGGCTCAAAATGATTATAGGTAATGAAAATAGCATATTACGTAAGAAATTAACGGTTGGTTGCACATGGAATGCGCGGTTGTTGAAAAAGCTCGTATTTTGAAATCCGGTTATATTATGCCATCGAACTTGGATTACAGCAGAATGAGGCGACTTATTGCAATAACTTAAACGCTGGTCTACTTACAATTACCTAATTAATCCAAAATAACCGATAAAAACCGAATCGGTGACAATAAATTTTATCCGTTCAAAATAAGTAAGGCTAACCATCAGGGATTTTTGCAAAAAAATTGAAATAAATTTATTGTTGAAATTCCGGCTCAAAATGATTATAGGTAATGAAAATAGCATATTACGTAAGAAATTAACGGTTGGTTGCACATGGAATGCGCGGTTGTTGAAAAAGCTCGTGTTTTGAAATCCGGTTATATTATGCCTTCGAACTTGGATTACAGCAGAATGAGGCGACTTATTGCAATAACTTAAACGCTGGTCTACTTACAATTACCTAATTAATCCAAAATAACCGATAAAAACCGAATCGGTGACAATAAATTTTATCCGTTCAAAATAAGTAAGGCTAACCATCAGGGATTTTTGCAAAAAAATTGAAAAAAATTTATTGTTGAAATTCCGGCTCAAAATGATTATAGGTAATGAAAATAGCATATTACGTAAGAAATTAACGGTTGGTTGCACATGGAATGCGCGGTTGTTGAAAAAGCTCGTATTTTGAAATCCGGTTATATTATGCCATCGAACTTGGATTACAGCAGAATGAGGCGACTTATTGCAATAAATTAAACGCTGGTCTACTTACAATTACCTAATTAATCCAAAATAACCGATAAAAACCGAATCGGTGACAATAAATTTTATCCGTTCAAAATAAGTAAGGCTAACCATCAGGGATTTTTGCAAAAAAATTGAAATAAATTTATTGTTGAAATTCCGGCTCAAAATGATTATAGGTAATGAAAATAGCATATTACGTAAGAAATTAACGGTTGGTTGCACATGGAATGCGCGGTTGTTGAAAAAGCTCGTATTTTGAAATCCGGTTATATTATGCCATCGAATTTGGATTACAGCAGAATGAGGCGACTTATTGCAAAAACTTAAACGCTGGTCTACTTACAATTACCTAATTAATCCAAAATAACCGATAAAAAACCGAATCGGTGACAATAAATTTTATCCGTTCAAAATAAGTAAGGCTAACCATCAGGGATTTTTGCAAAAAAATTGAAAAAAATTTATTGTTGAAATTCGGCTCAAAATGATTATAGGTAATGAAAATAGCATATTACGTAAGAAATTAACGGTTGGTTGCACATGGAATGCGCGGTTGTTTAAAAAGCTCGTATTTTGAAATCCGGTTATATTATGCCATCGAACTTGGATTACAGCAGAATGAGGCGACTTATTGCAATAAATTAAACGCTGGTCTACTTACAATTACCTAATTAATCCAAAATAATCGATAAAAACCGAATCGGTGACAATAAATTTTATCCGTTCAAATAAGTAAGGCTAACCATCAGGGATTTTTGCAAAAAAATTGAAATAAATTTATTGTTGAAATTCCGGCTCAAAATGATTATAGGTAATGAAAATAGCATATTACGTAAGAAATTAACGGTTGGTTGCACATGGAATGCGCGGTTGTTGAAAAAGCTCGTATTTTGAAATCCGGTTATATTATGCCATCGAACTTGGATTACAGCAGAATGAGGCGACTTATTGCAATAACTTAAACGCTGGTCTACTTACAATTACCTAATTAATCCAAAATAACCGATAAAAACCGAATCGGTGACAATAAATTTTATCCGTTCAAAATAAGTAAGGCTAACCATCAGGGATTTTTGCAAAAAAATTGAAAAAAATTTATTGTTGAAATTCCGGCTCAAAATGATTATAGTAATGAAAATAGCATATTACGTAAGAAATTAACGGTTGGTTGCACATGGAATGCGCGGTTGTTGAAAAAAGCTCGTATTTTGAAATCCGGTTATATTTATGCCATCGAACTTGGATTACAGCAGAATGAGGCGACTTATTGCAATAACTTAAACGCTGGTCTACTTACAATTACCTAATTAATCCAAAATAACCGATAAAAACCGAATCGGTGACAATCAATTTTATCCGTTCAAAATAAGTAAGGCTAACCATCAGGGATTTTTGCAAAAAAATTGAAATAAATTTATTGTTGAAATTCCGGCTCAAATGATTATAGGTAATGAAAATAGCATATTACGTAAGAAATTAACGGTTGGTTGCACATGGAATGCGCGGTTGTTGAAAAAGCTCGTATTTTGAAATCCGGTTATATTATGCCATCGAACTTGGATTACAGCAGAATGAGGCGACTTATTGCAATAACTTAAACGCTGGTCTACTTACAATTACCTAATTAATCCAAAATAACCGATAAAAACCGAATCGGTGACAATAAATTTTATCCTTTCAAAATAAGTAAGGCTAACCATCAGGGATTTTTGCAAAAAAATTGAAATAAATTTATTGTTGAAATTCCGGCTCAAAATGATTATAGGTAATGAAAATAGCATATTACGTAAGAAATTAACGGTTGGTTGCACATGGAATGCGCGGTTGTTGAAAAAGCTCGTGTTTTGAAATCCGGTTATATTATGCCTTCGAACTTGGATTACAGCAGAATGAGGCGACTTATTGCAATAACTTAAACGCTGGTCTACTTACAATTACCTAATTAATTCAAAATAACCGATAAAAACCGAATCGGTGACAATAAATTTTATCCGTTCAAAATAAGTAAGGCTAACCATCAGGGATTTTTGCAAAAAAATTGAAAAAAATTTATTGTTGAAATTCCGGCTCAAAATGATTATAGGTAATGAAAATAGCATATTACGTAAGAAATTAACGGTTGGTTGCACATGGAATGCGCGGTTGTTGAAAAAGCTCGTGTTTTGAAATCCGGTTATATTATGCCTTCGAACTTGGATTACAGCAGAATGAGGCGACTTATTGCAATAACTTAAACGCTGGTCTACTTACAATTACCTAATTAATCCAAAATAACCGATAAAAACCGAATCGGTGACAATAAATTTTATCCGTTCAAAATAAGTAAGGCTAACCATCAGGGATTTTTGCAAAAAAATTGAAAAAAATTTATTGTTGAAATTCCGGCTCAAAATGATTATAGGTAATGAAAATAGCATATTACGTAAGAAATTAACGGTTGGTTGCACATGGAATGCGCGGTTGTTGAAAAAGCTCGTGTTTTGAAATCCGGTTATATTATGCCTTCGAACTTGGATTACAGCAGAATGAGGCGACTTATTGCAATAACTTAAACGCTGGTCTACTTACAATTACCTAATTAATCCAAAATAACCGATAAAAACCGAATCGGTGACAATAAATTTTATCCGTTCAAAATAAGTAAGGCTAACCATCAGGGATTTTTGCAAAAAAATTGAAAAAGAATTATTGTTGAAATTCCGGCTCAAAATGATTATAGGTAATGAAAATAGCATATTACGTAAGAAATTAACGGTTGGTTGAACATGGAATGCGCGGTTGTTGAAAAAGCTCGTGTTTTGAAATCCGGTTATATTATGCCTTCGAACTTGGATTACAGCAGAATGAGGCGACTTATTGCAATAACTTAAACGCTGGTCTACTTACAATTACCTAATTAATCCAAAATAACCGATAAAAACCGAATCGGTGACAATAAATTTTATCCGTTCAAAATAAGTAAGGCTAACCATCAGGGATTTTTGCAAAAAAATTGAAAAAAATTTATTGTTGAAATTCCGGCTCAAAATGATTATAGGTAATGAAAATAGCATATTACGTAAGAAATTAACGGTTGGTTGCACATGGAATGCGCGGTTGTTGAAAAAGCTCGTATTTTGAAATCCGGTTATATTATGCCATCGAACTTGGATTACAGCAGAATGAGGCGACTTATTGCAATAACTTAAACGCTGGTCTACTTACAATTACCTAATTAATCCAAAATAACCGATAAAAACCGAATCGGTGACAATAAATTTTATCCGTTCAAAATAAGTAAGGCTAACCATCAGGGATTTTTGCAAAAAAATTGAAAAAAATTTATTGTTGAAATTCCGGCTCAAAATGATTATAGGTAATGAAAATAGCATATTACGTAAGAAATTAACGGTTGGTTGCACATGGAATGCGCGGTTGTTGAAAAAGCTCGTATTTTGAAATCCGGTTATATTATGCCATCGAACTTGGATTACAGCAGAATGAGGCGACTTATTGCAATAACTTAAACGCTGGTCTACTTACAATTACCTAATTAATCCAAAATAACCGATAAAAACCGAATCGGTGACAATAAATTTTATCCGTTCAAAATAAGTAAGGCTAACCATCAGGGATTTTTGCAA